>JAAEAF010003590.1:0-120369 GCA_011037195.1 Triatoma infestans
ATCTTTCTTTCTTTCTCTCACACACACACATACAAACAAACAAACATAGACCAGTTTTCTGAAAACCACTTTATTCCACTCAGGGTATCTCAAAACTTGTATTTCCGGTGAAAACTCAATTTAGAAAATCTGTTACGATTGCAATACTTCCTGTAACAGCAGTTAGAGATAGTAATTATGTAGGTAAAAAATTCAACGTTTTAAAGAATTTGACTTGTACCAAACTTTATTTTTTCTATTAAATTGACTTATATAACTTGCAAAATTTTAAATTTACAACATTGTCTCTGGTTGATGGAAATATCGATGTTTATTGTCACTGTATAGAAAGTAATATGCTAGAGTTGACGATATTTCTTCACATTGAGAGAAAGTCACGAAACCAGTAGTAGAACCTGTTGAACCTTAAATATTATTCTCTAGGGTGAACTTGATATTAGAAAACTCAAACTAAATTATATCAAACTTCATTAATTACTTCGATATTTCATAATTAGTTTTTTAATTTCTCTTATTGCTGTAAAGGGGGGAAGTATGGTGATCATAACAAATTTTTGGTAATTAGTTTTCTCCGAAAGTAGAAATTTTGAGGCCCATCGAGAATAAGAGAAAAAAAAGGTTTTATCATTTGTGGGTTTTGTGAATAACATATCTCAAAAACGAAAAAATTTTAATAGATTAAACAAATAATTTGTTTAAGTAATACCATCGCGCACTGTTGACAGGAATGTTCGGTAAAAAAACAACAAAAAACAATCAACCGGAAATGCGCCTTTACTGATAAGTTTTTTATTGCTTTTAGGGTTCGCTATGGGGTTATATTTCAGGTACCCTAATAGGAGTATGGTCTAGGCACTTTGAACACATTCCAGGCACATTTTGCTTTGTCTGGGAACCAATATATATACCGCCTGCTATCACTAGATTTATATTATGATTACTAAACTTTCTGTAAAAATACAAGGTTGAAGTTTGTTTACAGTTTTATAGTTGTATTAATTGCAGTAAGAGAAAGCCGTGTGAGTGTTTCACACGTAAATTGCCCAACAAATAGAAATGCTAGTTCTTATTGTTCTCCAAAAACTATTGGGCTAGATGTTTTCCTGTCTGTTAACCTTGCCTATTCACATCTGTTACGGTCTTAAACAAGTAACATCTGTTCTAAATAACTATAATCTAATTTCAAGGTATTATTACAGTTTCTCACTTGACTTTTATACAGATTTATCAGGGTTTTTTTTTCTTTTTACTTTCTCTTACTCCTAGTAAGAGAAATACATGTTTTAGTCCCCTGAGTACAAAATAAGTGTTTTTTAGCTAATGATCTGTACGTGTTTGAGAACAAAATATCTTAAAATCGAAAAATTGCAGGAACTTGGTATTTCCGTTTAGGCGCTACCATCGCATCTGATACGAAAGTTTCGGGCAAAATCCATCAATTGGAAGAGCGACTTTACTGATTTTTTGAAATTCAGTTTTCAGGGTTGGTTCAATGCATGATATTTCGATTCCACTAGAATACTCCAAAAGGCAATTTTTCTAGTAATATGTTACAAGTAAAAGTGATTAGCATTTGTATACATACATAGTATGTAAATTTAAAGCAACAAATTGAAGCATTTTCCTAAAAAAATTAAAAAAAAAATCAGTAAATAAATCGTATTTTAGTGCCCGATCATATGGATGTATTATAAGTAAACGGAATATCAGATTGGAGATCCCTGCGACTTTTGAAGCATTTCGTTTACACAAAGACATACTCACGTACACACTACACACAAAATATTTATAAACTATAAGACTATTCGCTTAAAGAAAACTTCTTTTTCGTACTCGGAACACCTCAAAACACATATTTCCGGTGAAAAGCTAAATTTAGAAAATTTGACACGATCGTAATACTCTAATAAACAGTTTTACAACGCTCAGCGTTGACCGTCACCGTAACGGAATAATACTGCAATCTTATTAGCACCGTTTTTAAACCGACATTGAGGTTTGCATGGAAACAATATTTTCGTATTCCAATTCTAATGACATGTAGGTAGATGTCTGTATATCCGTTCACTCGAAATATTTTCTCGAACAGGTGTAAAAGAAAGTAAACGGTAAAAATTTTGGGTGGCATTCATTTTTATAATACAATCAATAAATTAGTTTTGTTAGCAAATTTTGAATTGGAAATGTTAGAAGATATCTGGAGATATCTGGAAAACTAATTGTTAGTTACAGTTGATAATTTACAAATATGTTTTTTTGTGAAGTTGGTCAGGAGTGTACTATTGAGAAACATTACATTCTTGCCAACACTTCGAAAATATATATTTCCTTCATCAAGATTGAAATTTTTTTTTTTTTTTTGTGATTTCAATATTTACAATTATTACTATTGATTAGATAAAACTATTATTGAAAACACTTTTTGGCACTCTTTTTATGAATGACAATTGGTAAAACCAGAAATTACGAAAAGTATTGCCTTCTGGTTTACCAAATCTTGTGGTATGCATTTATTTAGGTGTTGTCAATGTATGTCAAAAAAGTGTTTTCAATAATAGTTTTATACATTCAATAGTAGCGAAATTCTGTTGGTTTATCTAGAGATAAAGTTTATTTAATTTTAATTTAATTAATTCACACTATTTCACAACTATATGAATTGTAGATTGAATAATTGCCCTAGTGCCTAGTATATGGTATTAATAATTACAATAAGGTTTGTCTAAAATTAGTTTTGCCTAATAAGTTAATTATTACAACCTTCATAATTGTATATTTATAAAAAATAATTTCTTTAAATTATAATTTTAGATGAAACAAATAACAAGTTTTGTCAATATGTCCGCTTTCACTTCACTTGGTAATTTATATATAGCCAGGTCAGGGTCATTATAATGTTTATTATGTTCTGTTTTATTGCACTATAATAATGTTAATAACCTCAGATATACACCAGTTGTGTTACATAATAATTTATTGTCTTTTATTAAAAAATAAATAAAAAAATATATATATTTACCTAAAATTTACTAAATTTGAAGCAAATGAGTATATATATATATCTTAAATGTTTTATCAATAATTTTTATAAAGGTTTTTAATTATTTTGTTTTGTGTCAGATATTTCGTAATTGAGTTTTCACCGCAAATACGTTTTTTTTGTGGGTTCCTTGAGTACGAAAAAACAGTATTTTAGCCAATAATCTGTTTGTGTGTGTGTGTGTGTGTGTGTGTGTATGTATGTATAATAACAATATCAAATGAAACTAAAATTGAAACCACTCAAGAAGATTTCGGTCAAAAAAAACCATCAACCGGAAGTATGATGTTAATGAATGGTATTTTCATATCGCGATTTTCTGGGTAAATGACTCCAAAGATTTTTTTTAAACTTCGTATGTACTGTATCATTTACACATAGTAATTGTATATCAGTTATAATTTCAAACACACTTTTTTTTTTGAGGGACAGCGATTTTCTCTAAAAGTTGCACTTCAGTGCAATATATGATTGTTTTTCATTCCTTTAAAAAGATCGCTCAGCATTACAAAATCAGAAGTGTATCTTCGTAGAGTAGGTTCTTGAAAACAGTCAACGATTTTCTACAAATTTTGCAGTGCTAACAGCACTTATATAAACATATTATTTTCATTTGAAAAATCTTTTATCCGGAAAAATTGCTTATACAGGGCATTCTGGGGAAATCTTAGTAATATGGCCAGCCCAATACTAAAGATTGAAACATTGCTTTTTTAAAATAAAATTTCTTGCTTCAATTCTAATAATTTGAATAAGAAAAAGTCTTGGGGACTATTTCACACCAAATTTTTTTTATTACATCACTTTTCTTTTTTTAATTATTAGTTTTTCACGAGTTCTTCGAAAATGGCTGTGACATTTTTCTTTAAGCTTCGTATAATTTATTAATACATAATACCTATCACTTTTATTTGCAACATTTTCCCCTGAAAATTGATTTTTTGGGGGTTTTGGGGGAACAGTTACATTCAGTTTTTTTCTAAAGTTGACTTCAGTATAATGTACGTATGTATATGTAACCTACAATGATGTATATAATGTCAGTATACATTAGAATCATTGATTGAATTCCAATTTTCAATAAACTCGGTTAACCGGAAGTGCTACTTTACAGAATAGTTTTTTGTTGTATTTGGAATTTTCTCGAAAACGACTATAAGGATTTCCTTCAAAAAAAAAACTAACTGCACAGATGTAAACCTGTCGTTTTGGTTTGTAACATTAAAAAAAAAAAAAATAATAATTTAAGTAGTCCCGCGGGTATTTGTGGCGTTAAATTCCAAAATGGCATAAAATGGCATTGCATTAACAGCAGCAAGAGAAAGTCGTATGAGTGTTTCATGCCAGATTCGTTTTTTTCATCATTCTCGGCGATAAGGGTGGCGGCGGGCAGGGACATTGAAAAACATAACCCGGAGATACGTTATCATTGGTTATTGTCATAGAAACAATTATCAGCATCTAGTGTACAATTCTAACCGGAAATAATCCGCATACTTTGATTGATTGAAATTATTGATTCGAGCAGGTGGCATTTTTTTTATTATTATTTCGTATAAGAGCACCTGCCCACCACCGCCGAGTGATCTAAATTCATTTTTATATTCGGCGGATGTAATAAAAGCATATGGATATGACTTTAACAAATAAAAAGAAACTATTAACATTTCTGTCAGTGTACATTTTAGAGAGAGATGGAATGACTGTACATTTTGGAGTGAGAGGGTGAGAGAAGCCTTATTCTTACGTTGCACTCATAAGATCATAACATCTGGCTTAGTATTTTTTGCTTCCCCAAACTTACCGCCCTTGAATGTTATTTTATTTTTTTTATTTGCTCCGCTCGGCTCCTTCTTGACAGCAATTATTATTAGGGCTTTATAACCGTGTGTCTAAACTTGGTGTTCAGCCTAAATTGACTTTTTTTTATGTGTATCTTTCTTTTTACGGCTCCGCTCTTCTTCTGTTCTTTATATTTTATAGTTTTTTGTCCTAAATATAGAGACCAGCATAAATATATTCGACAATACTGCCATAGTTTTGTAAGTATATTTCTTTTTCCTTTTTTTTGTAAGAGGAAGTGTGGCGATTGTGTAACATTTTCGTAATTTTTTATTTTCATTAGATTTTATTTGCTTATTCATACATAACGACGTGTATGAATGTGTTTTGTGAATGAAATATCTCAAACAGCGAACCAATAATGTTCAGTCATGAATATTACGGTTAACGTCCATAAAGGGAAAGTGCAACCTTAGTGGAATAGTAAAGTCACACTTCCGAAACACTATTTGGAGAAAAAATTATTTTTCAGAATTCCTGGAGATGGGGGAGGTTACTTTGCCCCAAAGTTCTCTCAAAACAACTATTCCAAAATGTGATTGCACTAATGAGAATAAACATGTTTGAAAAAATCTACATAAATATAGCGATGACGAGGTACTGTTGATTACCACCAGCGATTGCACGAGTGGGGTTTTATTTACATTATAATCCACAAGGCAGCGCCCATAACATTGAACAAAATATTATTAAAAACTCCGTAAATCAATTTTTCCGGAAAATTCTTTTCAATGAAATTGATATATTTATATTACTTTCTCTCACTCCTAGTAAGAGGAAGTGTTGTAATCGTGTCAAATTTTCGATGTCAAATTTTCACCGGAAATATCTGTTTTGAGGTCCCCTGAGTCCAAAAAAGTGATTTTTAACAAATGTTGTGTGTATGTGTGTATGTATGTATGTATGTGAACAGCACAGCTCAAAAACGAAAAACCGTAGAAAGTTGAAACTTGATATTCCGTTTAGGTATCACCATGGGATCTGACAGTACGTTATCTGTCAAAATTCCTCAACCGCAAGTACCACTTTACTAGTCGTTTTTTTTATTTTTTTGCGATTTCCTCAAAAATGGCTCCAATGATTTTCTTTAAACTTATTACATCAACCACACGCGATTCTCTCAAAAATGAATCCTCTAACAATTTTCTTTTAAATTTTTTGGTAAAATGAATTTTTTTGAAAGATTCTGGTTCTTTATTCCCCCATCAAGTTATTTATCCTTTAAGGAACTATTTCAAAATATCGTATAATCTTATTAACTATATCTTACATAAGAGAATCTTACATATGTTTGAAAGAAAATCAGTCAATCGGAAGTGCGAATTTTCGGACTAGATTTTTAAGTTTTATCCGATTTTTTTACTTTCTCTCACTCCTAGCAAGAGGAAGTATTGTAATTGTGTCAAAGTTGCGATATCGAGTTTCCACCGGGAATATCCGTTTTGAGGAGATCCCCTGAGTCCAAAAAAGTGGATTTTAACAAATGGTATGTGTGTGCGTGTGTGTATCACTTTACTAGTTGTTTTTTTTTTTTTTACTTTTTTGCGTTTTTCTCAAAAATGGCTCCGACGATTTTCTTCAAACTTGGTATACCAACTACGCATACAAAGATCTACCACTTTTATTTGTAATGTTTCTCTGCGAAAATTCATTTAAGGGCAGTTATGGGGGACGGGTGGAGTTAGGTTTTCATCTAAAGTACTATTTCAGTTTAACATTAAATTCTATCATCTAAATAATGTTAATTAGAATTAGATGTGTTGTTGAAATTCCAAGTTTCAAAAAAATCGGATAACCGGAAGTGCGTTTACATTACCACTTTACTAAATGATTTTTTCACTTTTTCGCGTTTTTCTCAAAAATGGCTTCGACGATTTTCTTGAAACTTCCGATATAAACTACACATACAAAGATCTATAACTTTTATTTGAAACATTTCTCTGGAAAAATTCATGTAAGTGCACTTTTGGTGAAGGGGTGGGGTTATGTTTTTCTCTAAAGTGCTATCATAGTTGATTATACAATTCTATCATCCAAACGAAATTAATTAGAAATAAATAGATGGCTAAAATTCCAAGTTTCAAGAAAATTAGTGAACCGGAAGTGCGCTTTTACTCGACAGTTTTTTCAGTTTTTGATGAATTTCCTTAAATTTGGAACACAAACTATAAAATTCGTCAATTATAATTTTGAGAACTGGGGTAAAAGAAAGTTGTGTGAGTGTTTCACACCAGATTTTTTTCTTTGTCGACCGTTGTTTGCGACAATAAGTAGCTGCCATTTTTAATTATCTGTACTTTTTCGTAAAAAAACAACTAATTTCGACTAAAACATAACTAAAGATATAAAGAAGAACCAACCACAACCACAACAATATAAAGAAGAATATGATCAAAGAATGATGACTGTAGACAATAACAAAGAAAAAAATGTTTTTTTGTAATGTTAAAAAAGAATGTTTTTAATGGTAAAACATGGTAAAAAGTAAAAAATGGTGGCAAAAAGTAAAACATCGGTTTTTGGTAAAACTTTTACACATTTCTTTGATATTTTAATTGTAAACAAAATTTTGTTATGAAGTGTTTTGTTTTTTTCATTTTAATTATAAAATGCGCTTTAATCATCAGATAAGACAATGAGGACGGTGACAGAAAATCTGAGCTCTCGTTTCTAGTCTAATATTTGGACCCCCCTCTCAATGTTAAATAATCTAAGGAAACCGAAAATAACCCAGAACCTCTTGAAAATCAATATTTAACTAATATTAGTTATTAGTTAGATGTTTTTACATGAATACTATATAAATATTATTATTTATTCTATTTACTTATTTTACTGCTAAATCTATAATATATTTAATGAAAGATATTACCATGCCCTCACAGACCTTGTCTGAAAAGTCTAGTTACATAAATAGAATCATATAAATCCTAAATAAATACAAAGCTTAAAATTAAGACACTCCCAAAAAAAAAGGTTCAATATTGAATAAACTTTATTGAAATACATCTAACAAACAATAGAAAAACAGTCAACTTTTAATATTTTTTTTTTCCTTACAGTTGTAAGAGGAAATATTGCGAATGTATGAAATTTTAGAAATGTTTTGAAAAACCCTGTGCGCCGAAAAGAGAATATTTATAGCGAATGGTCTATATGGCTATATGCTTGTTCGTGCAGCGAGTTTGCGATAGTCGCTGACGGTTTGCAAACTGGTTTCACTGCGTATGCCCAGTTTGAAATTGTTGGAACCTTAACCTGCAAGAACGCTTTCAGGTCAGTATTGTACCGTGATGGTTAGAAAAGCATTCAGGAAAAAATAATAGAAGATTAGTTATACAGTTATTAGCTCTAAATCTGTAATAAATTAGCTCATACATCTGTGAGAAATCAGTTTCATTAAAAATGGTTGGGATATAGCAAATAAATAAGTAGACTCTGAGTACGGTATAAACGTATGAGACATCTATTCGTATACTAAACTTTCTAAGTGGTTATATCGACAAACCACAGAGTTTGTCAAAAAAAAAAAAAAAAATGGAAAAGAATACTGGCCAAGACAGTCGGAGAAGCAGAATAACTAATAATTTAATGCGTTAAAAATGTTTTGCGCAAGCGCCAGTTTGAAATCGGTTGGAGCTTTGAGCTCTGACTGCTATGATAGTTTGCCATTTGCCATTTGAGAAACAGCACGAACACATTACTTTGAGTTGGAAATCGTTTGAGTTTGAGAAATTGCTGCACGAACAGCATAATCTCTGTGCGCATGCTCCTGACAGTTTGGGATTGCTGCACGAGCAAACCTTATATGTGAACAAAATATCTCAGAAACAAAACAAAAAATTGCTAGAAGTTTGATACTCAGTTTAGAGCGGTACCCATCCCACCTTGACGTCGAAGTTTCGGGTAAATCCTTCAACTGGAAATGAAATTTACAGAAGAATTTTTTTTTTCATTTTTCATTTTTACGAAATTTTCTCTAAAACGACTCCAGCGATTTTCTTTAAACTTTGTCTATTACATTTTTCCAGGAAAATTTCTTTTTTGGTCTTGGGGGGAGGGGGTGTTAGTAACGTAAGGCCTTCCTGTTGAGTACCAATGGAGTCATTATTATTGACGGTTCCTCTCTCTATAATATTACAGATTTAAAGAAAATATTGTTAATTTAATTGTATTGACTGCAATAAGAGAAAGTCATCTGAGTGTTTCACACCAGATATTTTTGTTTTGGTCATGTCTAGACTAAAAGTAATCAATTTTAGAAAAAAACGTATTTAAATTACCAACCTAGTATTTATAGTATTATATATTTAAATGCATTCACTGTTTGCTATGGTAAATAATATATTTATTAATAAATGCACTACTATAATAATCAATATTGAATGCATTGAAAGCAGTGCTAGACGTTCAACATTGAGAACGTGTTGCTATGCATGTCTTTGTTGCTGGTTGGCATGCTTATAAATCGTGTTCTACTTAAAGCAAACACGTTATATACTATAAATGACCTAAATTTCTTTTTTCAATACAGTTAACTAGAATAAATAATTAAGTTAACTTTAAAAAAAAAAAAAAAAAATCTGATATGAAACAATTTTCTCGTCGCGCAATTAATACAATTTAATTATCAATATTTTCTTTAAAATTACAACGTTTACCAACTGAAAAGTTACTTTAATTAAACTGAAAGGATATTTTGGAAGAATGCTTAACGTTACTCTTCCCTAAAACCCTCCAAAAATTCACTTTTTCTGAAGGAATATTTCAAATAAAAATGATAGGCAAGAGAAGCCTTTTATCGAAGTTGAGCCATAGAGTTCTTCTGGCTGGCCACATGTTCATCGAGCTAAACAGGATCAATTGAGTAAACCCTCCTACGTTCATTTGTTGTAATAAAAGAAGCCATAAACTAAACGTGCAGTAAACATTGGAGGTTTAAAGAGAATTTATCAATTACCATTGTAATAAAATGTTATGAACAAATTTGGTGAGAATCGGTCAAAAATAAGACAATTATGGCCATGTTTCGACAGAGTATGTGGTTTTTATCAAGGCTTTAATATTGATTAAATATTGGTTAAAGATGATTTCAAAGAAGTAACTAGTAATCACATGTACATTTTTGTAGATTATTTAGAACAAGTAACTCATTTTTTTTTTCTTTCTTTACGTTTCTGTGCTATAAAATATGTTGTAAGTTTCAAAGTTCCATATCTTCAAGATTGTCTATATATATTAAAGCCTTGATAAAGACAGGAAATTCTTTCGAAACATTGGCATAATTGAACGATCCTCACCAAATTTCTTCGTAACATAATAATATATCAACCATCAACAAAATAGTTTTATATTGTAAATAAAGCCAATAAAAGTAAATCAGTCGTGATAGTATTTCACACCAGATGTTTATGTGGAGTAAACAAAAACCAGACGATCTCCTTTTATTTGTGAAATAAGAGAAAAACTATTAGCAGAATTCATGCGACTAACAATAGTTATTAAGTTCGAATTCCTTGAGAAGGATTAAATAACAATGAGGAAGCGTCGAATGTGTAAATTCAGAGATGATAGGATGATACAAACGGTTCAGACGTAAATTGGGGTGTCGTTCAACATTGTTACGATAATTTATTAGAGAAAAGAATCCATCTTTCGATATTAAGTATAAAATATGATAAGGTGATAAGAAACATTATTTATTCAAGCGTCTAAAGGAAGAAATAATTCGAAATTTATGATAAACATTTCTTTTTATTTCTTTTTTTAAAACCAGAACACATCATCATTTATATTTGTAATTGTTATCAATGTTTTGTTCCCTCTCATTCATATATTTGTATAAAAAAAAAATCTTAGTCATAGTAATCTTGTTATCTGTTGCAACATACTGACGCGCTTTGTAGTAACACGCAACGGCGAACACCAGGCAAGAGGGGGGAAAAATAAAAAGTAGCGCAAAAGATTATAAGATTATCTTATCAGTGTATCTTTTTCAGTGGAAAGTGTCGTGTTTCATACTCTTGTTTATTAAATTTGTTCATTCCATTATTTCTTTCTACTCATGTGTGTATGTGTGTCTGTCAGCGAGTGTATTCATTTGCATTTTTTCTTTTTTTTTAAGTGGGGAGGGGTGAGGGGTCGGATTATAATTTCATTTATTTAGTTCATTCTTTCTTAACAATTAACCTTTACCAGCTTCTGATCTGTAACAGTTTCTTTCTATTTTGTAGTCGAGCCGTCACATGAAAGAATATACTCACTGTCAGTTAAATTTATGTTTTATTTTTTTTAATTTAAGGCGTGTCAACGTCTATGGTCATTGGCGCCCGGAGCCTTCTCAGTGCACTGCCGGCCTCCGGACAGTGTTCTCTCGTTACAGACAACACTGTCCATCACCACATAGTGAGCTGTAGAAGCTCGTAGGAAGAAAAAAATCTAAGGGTACCACAGCTGGACTCGAACCCGGGTCCTCCGCGTGGGAGTCCAGTACGCTAACCACTTAGCTATTCCCTTCCCTGTCAGTTAAGTTTGACAATATTGTTTGTACCATTAAACAATGTAAATTAATTAACATTAGTTAATAGTGGAAACCTGCTTGAAGAAACTATAAATATTGGCAGGGAAGGGAATAGCTAAGTGGTTAGCGTACTGGACTCCCCGGAGGCACCCGGGTTCGAGTCCAGCTGTGGTACCCTTAGATTTTTTCTCCCTAGGAGCCTCTACAGCTCACTGTCCGTTGATGGACAACAGTGTTGTCTGTAACGAGAGAACACTGTCCGGAGGCCGGCAATGCACTGAGAAGGCTCCGGGCACCAAAGAGTATAGATGTTGACACGCCTTCAATAAAAAAAAAAAAAAAAAAAAAAAAAGGCGTTAATTTAGGGTGTATTCTATACGGGGGGGAGGGGTTGGTTGGTCAACAGAAATAATCGAATTGCACGCCTAAATCTTAGTTGGTAGCCGCTTTGTGTTTATATTTTGCAATAAATTCCTTTATTAAAACAAGGAAATCATAATCTGCAATGAAACACTCACACTACTTACAATTTAATAGAAGAAATTTCTTTAAAATTGTTTTGTTTACAAACGTTTAGATAGACTTGCTATAAAAATGGTGATACAAGTGGTCATATATATAACTAGTATGGGAGCGCCCTCTGTGGCAACTAAAGCTTATAGCGGCAGTTTATATTTTAACCAAATTGACCTAGTCCCCAGAACCTATTACAATCAATTTTTCCGGAAAAAAGATTCATATAAAAATGATAGGCTTAGTGAAAATCATTGGGGGGGGGCTCATTCGAGAAAATCGCGAAAACTGAATAAAAAACACTCAGTGAAGACACACTTTCGGTTGATGGATTTCACCCGAAACCTCAGATTACCACATATCTTTTATTTTCCTTCAAATTACACTATTAAGTACAATTATTGTAAATAACAAATAAAAAATTTATTCAAAAAATGTATTTTATTTATACACGAACACACACCACACTGATAATTGCTAAAAACATTTTGTCATACTCAGGGGGGATATCAAAATATGCATTCCCGCTAAAGGAAACAATTTCGAAAATTGCACAAGATCTCAATACGTACTTCCTCCTCTTAGTTAGGAGTAAGAGGAAATAGAAAGTCTTTTTATTTATTAGTTGCATTATACTGTTGAGGATTAGTGACAGTAACCTTCTCAGTATTGCCTCGAGAAGTTTTACTGACCTAAGGAGGTCGTCGTCGTCATCATCATCAGTCTACAAAAATTCGTCGTTTAATTTTTTCTCGAGAAAAAATAAAAACATAAAACAACTGACAAGTTTATCGTCACTAATCTTCAAAATTGAACAAAAGATTACGTTTTATTAGGTTTAGTTTACTCCCATTAATGTAAATTGAAGACAACTAAACATATAGTATGAATTATATGATTGAAGAGAATTAATCAATTATCGCTGTGAATTGTAATTAGAGAAAATTGTGATAGTATGTTTCACAACAGATTTTTTTTTTTTTTTTTAATTAGGAGTTTTTGGAAAAAAAATTAGGATCGTCGAAATCCGGGTCATCGATTTTATTTTTTATATATTTTTTCTTGGAATTCTTGGCAATATTTTTTTGTTTTTTCTTAAAGTACTTGAATATTTTAAATTTAGTATTTAACAAATAAATCTTAAAAACAATAATTCAAGGTTTTATAATAAAATAAAAAGATGAAAATTAAAATAGACGACCTTGACAAAAAAGTTCATTAATGGTTTTCTTTTTTTAATTATATTATATATTAAGTTTGATGAATCATGTATCCCTCAGTTAAGACGTGTTTTAAGTTTGTTTTCCTTCCTATGGGAAAATCAAAGCTACATTATCCATTGTTCTTAATGTAACCTGTATTTTATTATGTAATCCTCATTTCTGAACATTATGTATGTTTCTTTATGTTTTTTTCCTTCTCATTCTTTGGCTAATAGCCAGATCTTAACAATCAGTCAACAATGCTCTTGTTATTCTTCTTTAACTCTTAACTTGAGATTTATTGTTTTGTAAAACTATACTATAGTGTGGGGTCTGTTTGTTTATATTTACTACATAACGAATTCTTTCCTCTGAAATATTATATACGAATATTTTCGGGCTATTCTTAGTCATCAGGAAAGGATGCCCTTGGATTCACCCTTATCAGATTAAAAATGACCTGATGATGCTCCACCCTATTCATACCCGCTTTACTTTTTACTAAAAACCATTCTGACTTGTTATTAAATACTAGCCAGCCACCACTCCAACTTCTGTTTGATCATTCTTTCCAAGGTTTTCATTATACATGACGAATATGTAAATGGGTCTGTAGGTGTCACAGCTTTTCCCACTCTTTGTTCGATTTTAATATTGGAAAGATTGAATAATTTTGCTATTGTTGAAGAAATTCACTGTTTATTCACTTTATATTAAATAATTGTAGGAATTTACATTTCACTGTCGGTGGTAAATTAGATATCATTGATGGTGAATTTGGTCTAAACCAAGGCATGTTGGCGTGGAAGGAAATGAGTTGACTGACACCCTTGCAGGGAAAGGGTGGCTGAATCTCTCATTTTGGAGCTGAGTCCTTCTGAGGAATAAGCGAGTGTTCCAGAAGAACTTAGAAATGATGAGGAAGGGAAGATTGTACAGATCTGGAAAACTCTCCCAAGCAAGCTGAGACCTGCCTGGTGGTTATAGATCAGAAAAGTACCGAAGCGTACATAACTCTGAATAAAAATATTCATCACGGGCCATTGTAGACTCAAGAGGCAGATGAAGGAACTACAATACACATTTCTGGACTGTGATCTATCGTCGAGAGATGATTTGGAAGCCTGGGTAGTTATTAGGCGTAAGCGGAAGATATACCCCTCTTTAGAACCTTCCCAGATTCAGAGATATCTCAGAGATCTTACCTGGAAGCAGTGCCGTATGTGAGGCCGAAAAAAAGAAGTCCTTCAGTAAACACACACTTCCGGTTAAACGATAAAACATTTATGTCGGATCGTTCTAATCAGAATATCAACTTTTTTGATTTTTCGTCGTGAGATATCGTCCATAAACAACATTAAGACCATCCGGCAAAAACGTTGTTTTTATCGCTTTCAAGAGCCCTCAAACATCACATTACAGATGTAAATACAATTTTACAAATTTGATTGTCGGCATTGTCTTTGATTTGGGGCCTTTTTAGGACAACTAAACTGTTTTGAAATTTATACAGATATAAACAATGAGCAGTAAGGAAGGAGTGTTTTTATTAACTAATAAATAGTGATACTTATACTCGTAAATATACCAGGATGGCTGCAAATGGTTCTTAGCCACACGACCTTGATCGGTTAATGAGCTTTACGAGTGGTGCAGCTGCAAACTCTACCAACAGACCCTCCTAACACTTTCAGTGTAAATTATATAATACCATCATCTTAATTCGAATATTATAAAAATTAATAATTATAATGTTAATAATTCAAATTAATGAATACCTTGTCAGTTATATAAGAGAAGAGGTCCGCTAGTGACTGACTGGCCATACTATTAGGTCATGGTCCTTCTTAAACACAATACTATCTAATTAACAATCTCAATCGGAGGTTAAAGCGTTTTGTTTATATTTTTAGCTCAAAATAAAATGTCTTTTGTATTTATTTTTTTTCTTTCCATTTTTTTTTAATTGTAACTTAGAAAATGTTATACATATTCATACCTCTTACTGCCATAAGAGACAGTATTGTTGCGATTGTGTCAAATTTGTCTAAATCGAGTTTAGCAGTGGTCTGTTTTGAGTGTGTGTGTGTGTGTGTGTGTGTGTTTATAAAAAAATTCACAAAATCGGAAGCAGCCGAAACTTGATATTCCGTTTAGATACTACCATCGCATCTTACCCCAAGGTTTCGGTCAAAATCCTTTAACCGGAAGTGCAACTTGGCTAATTTATTTTTTATTTTTAATTTATTTTTAAAATTTTTCATTTTCTTGAAAATTTTTCATATGTGATTTCATATGAACTTAATGCCCATAAATTATATTTGAATCATTTTTTCAGGGTTACCAGAATTCCAGGTTTAAAGAAAATTCATAAATCAGAAATACGAATCTACTGAGATTTTCGAAATTTTCTCGAAAACGGCTTCAAAGATTTTCTTTAATTTTGGAGTGCTAAGCGCCCATAAAAATAAACCTATCACTTATAGGTATTCTAATAACAATTTCTTGTTTGTATAAATTTTTTTTTTCCCTGAACAGAATAGGATGTTTGGACCTAACGTGTGGTCTTCTTTAGCTAGTATTTACATTTTAGTTCATGTTATCCGTTGTAATAAAATAAAAAGCATTCTTTTGCGAAACGGTCTATAAACTATTTAACTCATAAGAACATGTATACATCCTGGAAGAAGTTTATTTAAACGAGTGAGAAGTTTAATAAAACAAATAATTCACAAACATAACAAATTCTTAGCACAAAAATAATCATTAACTGAAAAAGATACTGCATTTTTCGTAATTGTTTTTTTTATTGATAGAAAGTCAAAGAGTGGACAACAATTAATTAAAAAACTGTATAACTAGAATACAGCTCTGATAACTGTGTGAAAACAGAAATGTTATGTAAGATTACTTTACAATGTTTGTAAAGTATAGGCAAATAACACCTCTGTTCAAAAGGGCCATACAGCCTCCTCGTGTAAGGATACCAGCGGAAATAAAGGAAAGAAGAGAGAAAACAATTCACTTGCATATGTGCAAAGAGTGACAGAGAAGATTTTAGAGGGAAGGGATTAGCTAAGAGGTTAGCGTACTGGGCTAGCAACGCCGAGATCACGGGTTCGAATCCAGCCATGGTACCCTTAGATTTTTTCTTCCCAGGAGCCCCTGCAGCTCACCATAATCAGAGAACCTGTCCGGAGGCCGGCAATGCACTGAAAAGGCTCCTCCGGACGCAAATGACCATATATGTTGACGCATCTTAAATTAAACAAAAAAAAAAATTAGAAAATCCTGGTATAGCTCAATGTAACAACCATACATATGATAAATGGGAAAATGTCTCTGATGCTTCCAGGGTTCAATGACAGATTTCCATGGCAAAAAAAAGTGGGGTCTACGAGGCACCTTGCAGCTGCGGATAAAAATACATAGGAGAGACCAAAAATTTAGTCACAACGCGCCTAAAAGAGCATTACATACTTTGCCAAAGAGCAATACAAGGTGCATAAGTACATTCGGGCATTACATAACGGAAAAGTCTGCACTTGCAGATCATTCGTCTACAACTGGGCATGTGATAAATTTTGAGGACCAAAGTCCGTGCCCAAGTAAACGAACGTTTATTTAAGAGTAGAAGAAGGAGAAAGAGGTAAATTGTCTAAATAGCAGACGATGGACTCCGTCATATTTTTGTATTGTCACTAATCCACCCCTGATTATAAGAATCTCAACATCCTCAACAGTATCTGATTTTAAAATAAACCAATTACTTTTTTTTGAAACTTTTGCCTCCCTCCCAAATTGATTTTATTAGGGTCTGCTAACTTAAGGTCAATCCATACTAGCTGGGGAATGGTAGTGGCATCTCCTTTTGGACTAAAATGTAGTCCTATCCTGGTAGATCCTAGGTCTTATGAATCAGTAAATAAATTGTATGGTTCGCCACCTTATTTCGTGTAGATAAAGTCGTGTGTGTTTGTTTCTCACCAATGTTATTGTTATTTTTTTTTAATATAATAATTTCTACTGATATTGTGCTCCTATATATATATATATAGGCTCCTATATATATATATATATATATAGACATGATTTTCCGGTATATAAATGGCGTAACAAACTATATATATATATATATACATGCTAAATAAAACAAAAACGCCGACGTGCCAATGTAATGATGCCAGCGCTTTATATTGGATTGGCAATAACTGACACAGCATCCTTTTCTACACACACTTAACACTGATAAGGAATACTGAATTCAGCCCACGTCCTCCAGTTCTCTATTTCTTTCAGCTTGAATTAGTCTATGTGTGTGTGTGTGTGTGTAAATTGTATCTGTTTGTTCCATAATGCTATGTATACAGCATCTCATTGCCTGATTTGGAATATGATTACGGATAAATTTCATCATCCATAACAAGTAAAGTTGTTAACTATTACAATATAATGTTTATAATAATCATATTTCACAATTTAGATATTTATTTGGACAATCATTTAGACGATAAAAATAGATTTCTGAGTATTCGGCTTCTTAGAATTGTAAAGATATTTCTAAGGGGAATGTCAAGAAAATAAAACGAGAATAAGATCATTAGAAATAAACATGAAACGAAGAATCACGTCTAATGATTGAAAACAAAACCCCTCGCTATTCAAAGCTCTCTCTGGGTTTCTGAAGCGCTCCCCAAAAATATCTGGCGCCCAAGATTTTCTTTTAGTTCAATTAATACAATTTTCTTTAAAATTGTAACGTTTAAAATGTTTAGTTGGGCAGGCTTTAAAGAAAGTTGGTGGAAGAGTTTATACTTGTATACCTGAGCGCCTTCTGTCAGAACCAAGAAAGCTTATGCAGGTTAAATTTCAAACATTACGGGCAGACTACCCGAAGTCTGAAATTTTTTAGAAAAATGTATCAAATAAAAGTGTTAGATTTTTATCTGTACAGTGAGTATGCCAAGATCAAAGTAACAACCGTAATAGGCGTTTCCAAGGAAATTCCAAAAATTTGATGAAAACATATTCTGTAAGTAAGGTCGCGCTTGTATATGCCCCGAACCCCCCAAAAAAATCAATTTTCCCGGAAAAATGTTTCAAATAAAAATTATAGTTATTTATGCGTGTTGATAGTGTACGATGATGTTTAAAAAATCGTTGGAGCCATATTCAAGAAAATCGCCAAATAAACAACAAAATATCGTTGAGTAATATTGCAAATTCTGATTGATGAATTTTTGCGGAAACCTTCGTGTCAGATGCGATGCCGTTACTACCTGAACGAAATATAAAGTTTCAGCTTCATGCGATTTTTTTGAAATATTTTGTTAGAACGAATACACACACACACACACACACACATACAAACATAATTCGCTAAAAACAGCAATGTTATTTTACTTAGAGTACAGCAAAACATGTATTTCCGATGAAAACTCAGATTCAAAAATTTTCAACACTGCCACAAGGAACACGATCACAAAGTAACAATTGGCGATTGGAAGTAACGTAAAAATAAAATAAAAAAAAATGGTGGAAAACTTACATAACTCTCTCTTACTGCAAAATATTACGATTTTAATTGATAAAATTTTCTTTTAATCAGAAAATGTTGTAATTATCGTAGAGAGCCCGTTATATTGTGTCCGTTTTAAAGATCAGTAAATGTGGTTCCATTGACAGACCATGTAGACCGTATAACAACGCTGCCATATAGTTCAAAAAAATATTGATTTATGCAATTTAAAGTTTAAAAGTCTTAGCTTCCCAAAATATAATCCTAAAATCAATTTGTAATTATAGTTTTTTTTTTTTTGAGTTTAGGTCAGCGAAGAAATATTCTTATTTTGATGACATTTCAGTCCTAGGTTGGCAGGGCCTTCTTCCGGCCAATAATTAGCTATTTTTTGAAAATATTATCCATTTATTTGGAAGAATGATGTTTAAACTATTGAGTTCTAAATATTAAATAAACTATTTTCAGAAGTAAGGCGAAAGTAATTGCTCTTTACAAAAAGTAAAACAATAAGAATGAATACTTCTGTTAATAATTTACATAATATTTAGAGCTCAATATTTTATATCATTCTCCTAAATTTATGTGCAATATTTTGATTGAAGTAGCTAGTCAGAAAAAGACGCCAATCCAAGAGTCGAAACATCGGCAAAACAAATTACCGACCTAAACCCCCAAAAAATATAATTGTAGATTTGAAGTGATAAAAATGCTATCACTTTTATTTATCACTTATCTATTATATTTGTACAGTTAGCATTCTTAGTTTGTAGAAAATCATAGAGAAACTCCATTCTTGAGAAAATTACATAAACTCAGAAACCGATATTCTTTAAAGTTGCACTAACAGTTAATCGATTCTAGCAATGCATTCAATATACAACAATAGTATATGTACTTATACTGATAGAAAGTGATAGACATTTATTTTTGTAATGAGTATACAAAATTTAAAGAAAATTACTTAAGTTGATTTCGTGAAAAATGGAGAAAAACTGAAAAAAATAACAAAAAATTCCGCACTACTTTCGGTTGATAGATTTTGCCTGAAATCTTCGGCGTCAGTGATGACGATGGTACCTAAACGAAATTTCACGGTTGCGGTTCTTAAGATTATTATTGTTTTTAATACAAACCACACCCCACCCTTCACAAATACACATACTCATAAAAAATTGAGTGAAAGAAAAATCTGATGCTATTTGCAGAAATCATTCTATGAAGGAAATTGTATTTGAAGTAATTTAAACCAATAAGGATAAAGAACATTGTACAAACACTTTTTTTTTTATCTTTTCATCTTACATGTACAACTTTCCGTGCGGAAACGTCACGGTAGTGTTAACGCCATTGAGTGGGCGATGTAGATGGCTGTTGTAGGCTGCCGTGGCCGTCATGCTTCGTTGATATTTCTCTTATTTCTTGAACTGGTATAAGTCACGCGCCATACAGGGAGCATTTGTTCAAAAACAAGTGTCTTGTGATGTTTTTCTCTTTTTCTCCTAAATTTACTACTTCCTATAACTGTAGAATATGTAACGGCTATATTTAACGTCTTTTTGTAACTAACATGGGGCCAGCACTTATAGAATTTGTGATTGGTCATCTTTCTTTATTTATAAGATAATGACAGCAAAATAGAAAAACAATATAAGAAGATTACAACAATATATTCATAGAGCGGACAGATTTGAGGAAAATGAGAAATAAATCAAAATATGTAATTTTAACAATATCGTCCTGTAATTTGTTACTTATGTTATTTTTATCACGTGCTTTTTCTTGCTTTTCTTGTCCATTCTTTACAACATTTTTGTTATCATAATATTGATAATAGCGTAAGTGAATTTGCAATACAACAATGTACAATTATGACAAACTTTTTTTATGATAAGTAGTTTAAAATTGAACTTATTTTCCTTTAGCTCCCGTCCACTTTGTCAGTTCTCATTTGGGTAATTATAAAAGTAAATTAAAATATAAATTATCTAACTATATATGCATAATAATGAGGAATTATATTATTTTAGGTTACCAATATTTATTAACTTTGCCAACGATTTGCTTATTAGACTTAATGAAATCATTTTTAGATTGATTTACTTTAATTGTTTTTAAATACAAATTTTTAGAATATCACTTATTTTTAGAATAAAGAGTAGCCAACTCGTAATTATGGCACCTGGTAATTATGCCAAAATACTACTAAACATAAGAAAATACTACTAAAGTTTACCTGATAGAAAATACTACTAAACATAAGAATTATATATTGATAGCAGTAAATTAAAACTCTGTGCGGAAATCGTAATTTGTTGACGTATTCAATTGTCTTTAGAAACGTTTTAATTTGTCGTGCTAAGTACATATGTATTTTGTTGTTAATTGTGACACTTGTCTTGCTGAATATGCCGTAAGATGGACATATTTTGTAATGCAGTTTCATGTTTGTCTTTAAGATTCTTCTAGAATTTACTGGCCAATCTTTTCACTTTGTAAGACATACGATAGTTTGCAATGAAGACTCAGGTGCATCCTATTTCATTATCAACTCCGGTCTTTCGTCAAAAAGCTATAAACAATGATAAGGTCAACGTTGTGACCCTAATAACTTGGCATTGAAATAGCACTTTAGTGGAAAGTTTACCATTGCGTTTCCCTCGTCCAGAAACCTCCAGAAAACAATTTTCCTGTGGAAATATTTCAAATAAAAATAGACCTTTATGAATAAAGTTATTACGCAAACTTTAAAGAAAATCTTTGGAGCCATTTCTGAGGGAGAAAAAAAAAATGTTCACTCAAGACGGTTGACGGATATTTACCGAAACGTTCATTGAAGGTTGTCGGTTGTCTGACTTTACATAAACCGCCCCCACACGGGGAATATCAGTTTGTGATTCCTTTGAGAATTTTTTTCCATTATTTCTAGTATAAAATGCATTTTTTATTTTTTCCGGTATAAAATGTAGTTATATTGGAACAAGATAACTCCAGTTATTATTCAGTGATTATTCCAATACATTGTGGGTGTTTAAAATTCAATATTGCGTTATATAAATTTGATAAGGCTTCTGTGTAGCCGCCTACCTGTATGGCTTCTTTCTTCTACAGTGTTATCATTATTTTAAATTGTATTTATTTATGTTTACAAAAGGTGAACTTCTTTTTTACTATCTAGAAGTACTCACTATAATTGTTCGATATAATCTCTTAGGTTTTCCTTGGCTTCAGCATTTCATATTAGTTTTTCAATATTTCTATGAATTATATTAATAAGCAAGAAAAATTTAGTTCAATTTTCTCATTGTTTCTTCAATATATTTATTGGAGTTCTTTGAAGTGTTGACAGTGTTTATATATAAAAACAATAAATTTTCTTTTAATTTCAAATTTCACTCATTTGTCCTAGTATATAGAGGTTGTGGGGGAGCAAGTACTAACCTACCAAACCAGGCAGGTAGGTAAACAAAAGTGTTTCGTTTATATCAAGTGCAGTTATCATACCTAAGGTAATCTTTATAATCTTTTCCGAGTATATTTTAAAAAACTCAAAAACCTGTTCTGTGAAGATGCACTTGCGGTTAACCGAGTTTCTTCAAATTAAGAATTCTAGCGATACCTCCATTGTGCATTACTGTTACATAATTGGTAGAACCAATATTGTACAGAAGTCATAGATTAGAGGACAGCTAAACGCTACTATTCCCTCAGAACTTTCAAATAAATAAATGTTGCCGGAAATATATTTAAAACAAAGTGATAGGTGTTATGGTGGTATAGATAGTATACGTAATTTAAAGAAACTCGTTGGAACCATTTTCGAGAAAATCGCGAAAAACTAAGAAAAATATTTTTCTCTATTTACACCACCATCAATAATTACACTGCTATATCAATTACATATACACATCAATTACTATAGCATTACTATTTACATTTACTATTACAATACCTACCAAATACAATCTACACGCGGGCCGTGTTTTTATTTTAGAATTCTAGTTGAAATGGAAGTGTGTAAAAGAAAATAATACATTTCTTCGTTGCGATGTACTCATTCAACTTTCTATTTTATTCTAAAACCTCAGAAAATTTTCTCGAAAACCTCTATAACAATTTTCCTTCAACTTGGAATGATAACTGCGCCGATTTTTTTTTTAAAACATTTTTCCAAAAAGAATTGATTTAAGATAGTTTAGCGATATTTGTGGCGTTGAATTTCAAATGTTACATAGAGATAATTTAGTGTTATTGGCTTGCTCTTCTGGACTGTAATGTAACCGCTTCTCTACCTGCCTGGGTTGATAGTTGGTACTTGTCCTTCTGTATAAAGATTAGAGAGTAAGAGAGAAAGTCAAGTGAGTCTCTTTCTTCCCGGTCTTTTTGTTCTATTTTTTATGTTAAAACAATATTCTACGTTGTTATTAAAGCGTTCTAACTGGAGTTAATATTATGGTTATTTTCCCACATGTATTATTCATGAAGTACGTAATATTATTGTTAACTGTAAACATGAAAGGCATTAACATTATCAAAACATCTCACTACTGACCACATTAACTTTATACCAGTTTCGTATTTTCCACTTTAGCTTAAGCAAAATGTATATTACTTCAGTTATTATAGTTAGGTTTTAAATCGTATATATTCGTGCTAAAAACAAAAACCTTCAGGTTTTATTATAGAATAATTCTGGTAGAATTTTTGTTTCGGTATTTAATGTCAATTCAAATTTGCCGCCAACGGCGTATAATAATTTTATTTCGGAGAGAGGGTATTGTACTACCTTGATAACAATTTACTAATTTATTAGGTTGTGTTCTAAGAGTAGAGAGGGGGTAACTTATGCATTTTCTCCTCTCTCAGTCAGTCTCCAGTGACTTCCAGACACTTCTTTGAATAGGTGACAGTGTAATATCTATACAATTCAGACCAGTTCGGTTGACCTTAATTGTGAAAACCCAAGTTTGTTACTTCTGGTTTTCCTGGGTAGTGTTAATAAACTGGTCCTTTTGTCGAGCAAGCGGCTCCGGTTCTCTTGGCCTGCTAGAGCTCATTGGGAAATCACATGGTTGTTACTTCCGGTTGGTTTCTTGCCGTGCTGCTTCTGGGAGCCCGTATAATTATTATCTGCAAACATCAGCCAAACAGCAGTGTATAGATCAAGACTCAAGAATTGCAGGCACATAAGATTTATTTCTTTATTCCTATTTCTCCTTTCCTCTTGTCCCCGATATGGGCTAAGAACACAGGGTCTTCCAGCACTAGTAATCAGGATTCTGCGTTTTAAGGTAAGCGCCATTCCTTTGGCTGTTGAAAGTGATAAATAATACCTATTTGCTATCCATTTTTAAATTTATTTTATATATTCATTTTTGTCCACATAATTTTGATATTTTAATTTCCCACTTGGCTTAACAGTATATTATATTAATATAATATTTCACTCAACAATTTATATTTTTGCTGTTTTCTATTAATCAGAGCCCACCTGAGGTATCTCACCTCAGTTTATATTGTTAATTATCATTCCTGTATTTACTGTATTTGGAGGTTCAGATAAAAGGTGTAAAATGAGTTCACCTTTATTTTTTTTTATTTTATTTTTATTTCCTGTTATTTACTAAACAATTGTATTGTTAAAAAGATCCGACTTTTTCTTTCAGTTTGTATTTGAAATATATTTCTTTTAGCATGTGTCTGTATAATGTAAGCCAGAAGTAAATAAGGCCTGTTTTTTCAGGCGGATTTTGTTTATGTACAATTACAGATTGAATAGCAAACGTAATTTACTAAATATTTCTTTCATTTTCTATTTTCTAAGAACTATACAGATTTCTCTATGTTTTGCGCGTCTTAAGCATGGGCAGTGTCCAAAATACTTATCGATCGATAATGTTTTAGTTTCCGCGGCTATTTTTATGAAAATCACTACAGTTTCCGGGTTGAGACAGTGTCACTGGCTTGGTAGAAACCGAGTTTCGCCCATATTGCAATGAGCCTCTTCGGAGTCGTTACATCTTATTAATGAAGCACTAACTCTGGCCCCTTAAACGTTTACTGAAAATTTCTTTTTCTCCAGTTTTCTAGGATTTTCTCCATAAAAATATGCACGGATTTCATTAAATTTGGAATGCTAACTATTAATACAGAGAGACCTGTCGCTTTTATTTAAAACTTTTATCCGAGTAAATTCCATTAAGGTGTTTGGGGAAAGGTATGCCTTGCTATGCTTTAAAATATATATATATAAAGCTATGCTTTTCTGAAAAAAACACGTTTCATTAAGTTAAAATTCTCCCATTACACATTGAAAACATCTAAACTTCTAGTAAGAATTATAAGTTTGAAGGACCAAATCCAAGATTTTCCATAAACTGCTGTTATTGATGGCCCTGTTTGTGGTGTTGAGGTTTGGCCTAACTAAGCTGGCTTTAATCGTAGAGATATGGCTGCAAATATTCCTAAAATAATGGCCCATTCAGTTTCACATCTTGGAACTGTTGGATTTTTAATATAAAATAATTCTACGATATTCGGATTGAATATTGAACTTTTTGCGGCGTCAAGGGGGGGAACTAGTTTTCAGGCTAGTGGATAATGTTATTCTTCATCTTCAATTCACAATTAGAGGTCTTTATTAGTATGCTTTGATTAAGTTTCGATCCATTGAGAAGAATATACCATGTATAATCGTGGGAGATGATGCTGGGATGATGAAATACAAGCACTAATTGTATCCTCATTTTATATTTACACGTTTTATTTTGTAGGGAGTATTGTGGAATAAGTATAGAGATAGAGATTGGCGGAGGCCATTAGACGAAGATAACTTCTTGATTCTGTAGACTGATGAGCTAATAAGAGATTAATGTGTTCCTAAACTATTCTTGATGTTTAAAGACTGTTTAAAGGTTCATTAAATCGTTGAACACTGTTTATAGACTTAATAACTCGTTCAAGACTCATTGACTCATTGAAAAACCTAGGCTTATTAAATTCGACCTGTTATTTATAAGAATCTATTTGGGGTATAGAGCGGATCTTGATGCCTAGTCTGGTAATCAACATGCCAAGCGCGTCGAAGTATAGTATGACGTGTCAGATGCGCTGTACTACAAATATTAATGGCGCTACTGTCTGGCTGTGATAAGATATACGATATCGGTGGCGCTGTTATATTATTAGTGATAGGAAGTATAACATTTTCATCATATACGTCATTTTAAACACGAATAGATCCAATATGAACGCACATTAGTCATCTTCAGAGAGAGACTTCCTTCGCTCGACGCGCAGCTCGCAGCTGAAACATGTTCAAAGGGAACCAAAACAGGGCATATCAAACGCAGCCTATTCTCAGAGTTGGTGATTATGCCGGCAACTACATGTCTTGATGGAAGAAATTGTTTTATTGGAGAAATTTTGCAGGAACTTTAAATTTTTGGGCAAGGTTTCGGCTAAATTCGTAATATTCTCTTAGAACTCGTATTGCCAATTTTTGGTTCTTTTCAATGTTAACAAAATATGGAAAACTTTCTCTCAATATATATCTATATATATACTATTCTTTGTCTTTGTATATGTAGCTTTGTATTTTTTTTTTTTTTTTTTTTAAGTTCTAATTGTTATACTAACAGATATATTTACTAATATTACAAGTAGTTAACTAAATGGTTAGATTGTTGCCACTTTACATTCCATTGTTCCATGGAAACTTGGTAACAAACAATGCTTTTTGTTGCCAGTTCTGTTTGACATTTGAATACACTTAAGATATTGTTGTTACATTTCCTAACTTGGAAAGTTTCCATTTGAATAAATAATAGGTGATTAATATTTATTTGCATTTTAATATTCATTAAAGTATTATATACTTTTTAGTATTCTCATATTGCTACAGAAAAAAATTAATACCAAACGAGATTTTCAAAATTAAGTTCTCTCTGCCTAGGACCCGGGAACTCCTTCCCAGAGGCATTTCCATGCTACAAGGCATCTTCCAGCGCAGTGAATTTTGGTAAGCTGCGGTGTAAGCAGGCATCGCTTGTCGAATAAGCAGTCACGGACAAGGGGAAGCACATTGGATAGGAGCTGGGATATCTGGAGCCACAGACCATTCCAAAAAAAAAATGCCTCACAATCCAGTCATGATATGCAATAGTAGCGAGTATTGTACATAAAAAAAAATCGCATAGGGTTAAAGCAACAGGAAGATAAGATCTTTTATGTATCCGTGGTCATTTTCAGGAAAAACATTTGAGAGTTTCCGGGTTGAGACCGCGTCAGTGGTTTGCTAGAAACCGACGTTTGCAAAGGGCCTCTTTTCCCCGTTGCACTCTGTAGAGGCTCATTGTAATATGGGCGAAACGTTGGTTTCTAGCATACCACTGATGCGGTTTCAACCCGGAAACCAGAGTTTTTTTTAGGATAGATAAGGTTTTATGAGTCCTGATAAAGATAACTTATCTAGGATGTGATCTCCGGGAAATTAAAGCCCCCTGGTCATCCAGGTTAGCTGGATTTTCAGTTGGCCAGCTCCCCAGTTACATGAAAAGTTACACGAAAATGCTCCTACTTGACAGCAACTTTATAATAGCGAAATGTCGATAGAAGTAGAAGAAGAAGAGGAAATTCTCTCCGAAATATGTTTTGTGACACCATGAATTCAGTTTCTCATTTTCTCTTACGAGAAAGTTGTCAGGTCCCAGCCAGATTTTCGAAATTATGTGCTTAACGGAAATATATGTTTTTAGTTCCCCTATATACGAAAAAAACTCTTTTTTAGCAAATATGTGTAGGTGTGTGTGAATATATTATAAAACCAATCGCAGGAAGCTCAACCGACCAGCTAGGTTTGGGTCAAAAATCAACAGCAACTAAATGTTTCTTTTATCATTATTATCTCGATATTGACTGTAATGATTTTCTTTACACCGCATACTAAGTACCAACACACAGGCCCATCACTTTTAAGTGTAATATTTTTTTGGTGAAATGGTATCTTTTTTGGTAGGCTTGGTGAATTTATTAGTCTTTTCTCTTAAGCAGTGTTCATCAGCCTTTGGTCCTTACCGCCCACGAGTGGCGTTTCCAGCTTTCATGGTGGGCAATGGGATTTTTCTCTTATTTCCCCATATATCCAATATATTGCTAACAACTTTGCCATATTGATTTTTAGTATATATTGTCAATATTACTGGTAAGAGTAAGTATTCCGATCGTGTGCGTGTTTCGTGTGTATGTGTGTGAACGAAATATCTCAAAATAACGAAAAATCACAGGGACCTCAAACTTGACATTCTGTTTAGCTATCTACCTAACACTGCATGTGATAATTAGGTTTTTGTTGTCAAAAAGCCATCCACTGGATGTACAACATAAATTGAACGTTTTTTTTTTCTCCACTTTTTGGCGTTTTTCTTTAGAATAGCTCCAACGATTTTCTTCACATTTGTACTATATACACACATAAATGTCGATCATTTTTATTTTCAGCATTTTTCCAGGAAAATTGAGTTTTTGGGAAGTTCCGTGAGTGCAGCAAACGTTAATCTTTACTGTAAAACACCCCTTCACTGCAATGTATAGATTCTACCATCTTTATAACATTAAAGTCTATTAAAAGCGTTGCTAGAATTACAAATTTGAAGAAATCGATTAACCGGAAATGCGATGTTTTTGAGGTTTTAGGGGGAGGGAATTTCTTTAAACTTGGTATTGCTATTTTCTCAGATATCTATCATTTCTATTTGATAATTTTTTAGAGATTTCTGAGGAATCTGTGGCATTAAATTTCACATAATATATTATTTAGGTTTACAAGCACTTTTCTAAAAAATATATAATTATACCTTAGTTTTTCTTAGTATTTCAGTAAATGGATTCTTGATATTAAAGTTGGCTTACATTGGTAAGAGTACGTATTTAATTAAGATCTTTCAGGTTAATTTGTCACAGATTATTTAAAAGAATCGATTTTAGGAAGCTTCTAGAGGCGGTTGTGGTGTAATGATGTAATACTTTGTCTTCGGAACTTTCATTATGCGACCTTAATGTTAATGTTTGTTTTTTTGTGAAATGTGCTAATTATTCTTTATATAGATTTTTTTGGGATTATAATTTATTAACCCAATTGATTAGCCTCGGTTTTTATTTATTTAAATAAATATATTCATTCGCGTTTCGCCACATTTTATGTAGTGGCGATGGTAGTGTGTGTCAAACAGTAGTGTGTCATTTTAAAATGTTTAAAACTGTAGACACTAATAATTCAGTTTGAGGCTAACTAAATCTCTACTCCTTTTTAGCCTCAGGAACGACAAATTAAAAAGTATTTTCAACTTATATAATAATTTAAAAAAATTTTTGTAGAATATAAATTAATATATGCCTGCGAAAAACTGGAAAACAAAGACATTCAATAAAGTCGCACTTTCCATTGATGGATTTTGCTTGAAATTTTCGAATTTGAGGGCGGTGGTAGTACCTAAGCGGAATACTAAGTTTCAACTTCCTGCGATTTTTAGTTTTTAAGATATTCTGTTAAAATACACACACACATACACAGATCATTTGCTAAACAATTTTTTCGTATTCAGAGGACCCAAAAATATGTATTTCTGGTGAAAGCTCACTTTTGAAAATTAACACGATCACAATACTTCCTGTTACTAGTTAGAGAAAGTAAAATACTGATATAACGTTTCTATGATCTACAATATCTACATTTATGATTATAGACATAATAATATATTTCAAATATTTTCTATCTTCGATTTGAAATAAAAAATATTTCGGCGCCATAATGTAAGTCGTCTGGAATCTCATTGCATTCCTTTTCCAGGTTTTTTTTTTTCACTTTTTGTTTTGTTTTGAGATGGTTTTGGCTGGTAGCCAGAAACTGTCTTTATATAGTGGAAGTTTCCAACCCCTAATGGTACATTGCATCGTCCACCTTCCCTCCGTTGTTAGTAGCGTATACTACACTCGTAGCAGAGCAAAGCCAGTTTAGAGTGAGTAAGAGAGATAAAGTGAGTGTGTGTGAGAGAGATAGAGAGAGTGATACCGTAAGGGTGAGTCACAGATGTGGGAGTTGTGCTGCTCCCCCGTCTGCTCGCTTACAAAACATTCATCCGGACAGATCAATAACTTAACCCACCACCATACTTGTTCCATCCACTCACCACTACATTGCCCAGCATCCACAGCCAACTTACTCACGTTAGCAGAGAGACACACAGAGCAAGAGAGATAAAGAGAACGCATCATAACATTGCGTCACTCCCACGTGCAATCTACCACCAGTACACACATTAGGCATTGCAGTGGGAAATATTCATAGCATTTTTACTAGTTATTTATAATGAATTAGGCTACTTTAATAAATAAATGAAAAAAATCTGTTGTGAAACACTCACAGAACTTTTTTAACCTCTTTCATGTAACTGACAAAATTTCTTCACACTCATTATTTTGAGTAATCGTTTAGTTATCATCATCAATGTTACGTATATCAATAGGAGAATCTATACTTAATAAAATGACGCTATTATGAAATTCACTGTTCTCCATACTTCTTTTTCAAACTTCACCACCAGGAAAGTACGTTGAACTGACCAAGAGCCTTCTCGTTCCCTTCTTCGGTGTTGATGGTTAAGAAGCTGTAACAAAATCTGCTGAGCATAGCTCGGATAATAAGCTGCGGCCTACTCTGTTATGTAGGTACTATACAGACAGACTCTAGGTCTAGACACAGACTTGTGTAGTACTTTATCAAATTTGGGGTTTAACCCTCGGACCACCCTTCCATGGCACCATGGTTCTCGCAGTAAGTCCAAGTCTAGCCCCTCTCTGACGAATGTCCTATTCGAAGCGGCCTTAGCATGTTGGAGCACCTGCACCATTTTGATCACCATGTCAGGCATCCGAGGTGGGCGGAGCTTGGACCCTAGCTCCCGGAGCTCTCTGTCCACTTGGGCTGAGATCAGCATATGGCCTTGGATATCAGGCCTGGGAGGCAAGTCAACTCTGCTTCCGCAGGAGGGGTCGGCCACCTCCTTGGCTTGGCGTCCACTCCACCCTTCTTCATCTGCCCTTCCCTAAAGAGTAAGTCGGCCAGAGCACCTCCCCACACCAGGTCTGGATCTGGCAAATCTGCCTTAGTACTGCTAATAGAGTTCGGCAATTCTTCGTCTTTCCCCAGCGTCTTTGCTTCTTCTGAGCTTTGGTTTTTGGGAGCCTGTTTATAAAGTTCAATTGCCCCAACCGAAAAACGGGGACCTATTGATGAGCCTTTTAAGTTTCTCTAATGATGCCTTTAAGACTGCTCTCTAGTTTTAGCTCTAATCTTCTTAAGATGTCGCTGTTGAGGTGGAGATTTCCCCTCCGACCTGGGCCTTTTGATCCCTTTGAAGAGCGTTAATCCCATTGGGTAAAATTTCCTCGAATAATCTGTTGTTTTTTTTGGTGTCGAGTTAATCTTGGTCTGGTCCATAAGAGTTTGTAATCTTTCCTTGAAACGCCTGACTGGCGGACGAAAGGCATCTCTTCCTCTGTCATTAGATCTTTAGCCTCTAGCGATTTTGTCTTGAAGCAAATAATGTTAAAAATCATTTATATTTTATAATTACACAAATAAATATTAACCACGGGGTGGAATTAAGGAAAAAATATAAATTCAATTTTGAACTACATACCAACAAAAGGTTTGCTATCGTTATTTAACCTTCTAACCTTAGTAACCTTAACATGAGTAATAATACAGAGTACGAATGTATATGCGATATCGTTGGAATTGCATATTTTGTCGTTCACTTAAATATTTTTGCCACTATAATTTATTTTTTGTCATGAAACTAAAAAAATTTGTTTAGCTTAATTTTAATTTAACTTTTTAGCTTAAGTCTGTCGTTCTATGAATATTTTGTTGTGATATTCTTTTTCTGTCATCCTCATTCCAAATTTGTCGTCCAGATTATTATATATTTTGTGGGGCCGACAAATGGTACCCAATATGTATTTCCGGTAGAAATTCATTTTTCGAATATTTGTCAAGATTGCAATGAAGTAAAAGAGAGAGTAAGTGAGTGAGAGAGGGAAAAGCGCACTTAATGCAAATAAAATAACCCCGTCCCACCACTTCGTAATTTTCTATTAGATTTCTATAATAATTAATTAACAATGCAATATAAATGATTAGTTTTTTTTTTAATTTAATATTCATTTGAAACTGAAATTAATAGAATATCTAAGTAGTAAGCTCATCATATATTCTATTAATGAAACAAATTATATGGTTTAATGCATGGTATATGAACTGTTCAACCATTTAATTATTATTATTTTACATTATTTAACTAGGCAAAACAGACATTGTCATTTATGATCTCCAGTGAGAGTTAGCCTTTAAAAATCGATCGCCATTGGACGATTGGTTCTTTGATTTTTGATTTTAATGAAATTTAATAATAAATTTGCATATGAAATTCTATTATCAGTCAGTTACTAATTAAAGTTTTATTTCTGTATTACATGACCTTCCAAAAAACAAAACAATTGTACATATTATAATCAATGTTCTAAGGTTAAAATTAAAATGCATTGGAAATCCTTGAGATAATAAATTTTTACTTTGTAAGTGGCAATATTGCGTTTTCATATGTCAAATTTGAAAGTGGTTAGCGTACTGGACTCCCATGCGGAGGACCCGGGTTCGAGTCCAGCTGTGCTACCCTTAGATTTTTTCTTCCTAAGAGCCTCTACAGCTGTCCGGTGATGGACAGTGTTGCCTGTAACGATAGATGTTGACGCGCCTTAAACTTAAACTAAAAAAAAAAAAAAAAATTTAAAGTTAAGTTTGCACCGGAAATAATCGTAACTACCGTTATATTTATGATAGGTTAACTATATATCGATTATAAAATTCCAAGTTTTAAAGAATTGGCCAATTTTGTAATTTTGCATTAATTACAGCAACATCGAAGTTAATGTGATTACTATTTCTCACCAGATGTTTCAAATCAATCATGTCTATATTAGTTTAGTTTCATGAATTCTACCACCTTTTGCACTGTATGGATATAATATATCCTTTGACGTCAATCAGTACATCTCATTGCTCCGGCTATTGATATGGACCGACAGAGGTCAACATCAATTAATTACATATTGTAGAGTTAATTTAATTAGTTCTGATTTGTTCACTTTGGTGTAACGGATTGTTTTTTTTTAATTTCTTTATTTATTTTTAAATATTTATTCGATTAAAACAATTCAGAAAAACATTTTGCTAAAATACTTTTCAACGGTAATGTATATATATATATATATTGGATATACAATTATCCAGATTAATCGAGTACTGTTTTCCTGGTGCATATTTACTGTTTTTTATTTAATTAGTTATTCACGTTTTTCGTAACATGATACTTTTATCCACACAAACTGTTTATATTTTTTTATCTGAAATTAGAGTTGCTGTTTTTTTCCAAATAGCTTTGATTTAATTAGAAATGCAAAAAGTTGAACTCATTATAGCTGAACTGATTTAGTTTTCTCTCATTCCTTCAAAAAAAGCATTTTTGTAATAGATTTTCCATGTTGAATTTAAACGGAATTCACGAACACAAAACCGGAAATTCTTATTTTGTTTTCTTTATTTTACCTAAAAAAACAAACAAACATTTTTTATGTGTTTTTGCTTATTTACCTTTGTATAAATTAATTCCTATCCGTTCATAGATAAGGCACAAGGCACAAGGTAGGTTTATTACAGTTTTTTATTTCTAATACATTTGAGATAAATAAATTAGATCAGTGTCTGTTCGAACAACTTTTGAATACTTTTTTATTTAATTAATTTTTTCCTTGGTTTTAAAAGTTAATTAATCAATTTAATTCAGTAAATTGCTTCAAAAGAATGATCCTAAGCAGAAAAGATTTCGCCTGGGGAGATGTTTTGACCAAAGAGCGACAAAGTGCCCTCTTTATATACAGCAAGTGATTACTGGAATCCAGGTGCCAAAATTGGCATTAACTATTGGGTGCATAAACTATCCAGCTAGAGTGGAACTTGCTTAAAATACTGGTAAAAAATTCAGCTAAAATGATGAGTTTATGCGGGGTCTTATTTTATTCCTTCTCTTAGTGCTAGGATCCTGTCAAATTTTCTATATTGAGTTTTCATCGGAAGTCCATGTTTTGAGGCCCGTGAATACGAAATAGTCTTTCTTAGACATAGATCTGTGTGTGGATGTATGTTCAGTATAACCCACAAATAGAAAATCTTATAAAGTTCAAACTTGATATTTCGTTCAAATGTTGTTAGAGGACAAGGTTCTGGTTAAAAATCGGTCATCCACTTTTCATGTTCTTGTAATTCCAAACAATGCTAAAAACACAATTCAGAAACCTATTCTTGTTCTATAAAATCGCACTTCCGGTTAACCGATTTTCTATAATTTTGGAATTCTGGCAAAGCTTTCTGTGCAGCTTAATATATCGCACCTAATATATTGCACTGAAGAGGCACTTCAGGGAAACTATCTTAACATTACAGCTTTTCCAGAATTGTTGTGTGAATTGGTGATAGCCTAACACGGAAAATATCTCTGAAACTTTACTAGAACTTTGCAAAAATCAATTAAATTGGGAAAATGGTTCTATTAAAACAAAAATGGTTGGGCAGCAATATGTGTTGTTGATAATACGCGATGTTTAAAGAAAATCGCGGAAAACTAAAAAAAAAAAAAAAAAAACAAAAGAAGGAAAGAAATCATTAAAGATGCGATTCTGGTTGTTGAATTTTGCCGAAATGTTCCAAACAGATGCGATATATATATATTTCTTACAGCAGTAAGAGAAAAATAACAAGATATAAGAAATGGTTTACAAGTTTAGAATTTAGGATCCGTAAAAAAATGAAGTGAAATAAAAAATGTCATTAAACAAGTGTGGGCAAACTATTATATACTAAAGGTGACGTAACTTTGTTTATATTTTTTTTTTTTTTACCGTATGAGTCATCGTTTTGAGTATTCCAGGAGTTATCATTGTAAACATCGTGCTGCTCTACTGGACATATCTATCTAATAAAATTATTATTAATGTATTATAATTATATGACATTAAATAGTTATTATTTACTTCTCTTGTCCAGGGCAGTCTGGTGTTGTTTTAGTTTTTTAAGTAAATTGATGTGAACCCGATGTAGAGAATTGGGGGAAATTTAGAGTTTCTGGGGGAAGATTGAAAAAAAAAAAATGTGAAACACTCACACGACTTTCTCTTACTCCTTGGTATACAGTTATATATAAAATAACAAATTTTCATTATACTTCAAATTTTATGTATACGTAAATAAGTATGGGTGGTGGAGAGAGGGACCAAGTACCTCCTGGTAAATTTGGCAGGTAGAGAAGTGAAGATTATATTATGGCCCAATAGAGCGCTCTAAAAACATTGAACCAACTTATACAACTCATATAACATTTGATATTAACGGCACTAATTCCGCATGACTTCCGGTTAACCGATTTTCTGCAAATGTGGAATTCTGTCAATGCTTCCAATGTTTATTTATTATCTGGTATTTTATCCGTCGTAGCATGCATATTCATTTGGTAATGCATTTAACTAATAACCTTATAACCTCCCCACATGTGTACAGCCAACAAACAAGTGTGAGTGTAATGTGAGAGATGAAAATCCGAAACCGGTGAGGAACCAAATCAATATGCATGCTACGACATAAAATACCAGATGTTATGTTATGCATTGTGGACCCATCCACATGTTTATTTATTAATAAACAATATATTAGACTGGAGTAGACTTTAGTGGAAAGCATAACGCTACTGTCCCCCAGAACTGTCAAAAATCAATCAATTTTCCGGGAAAATATTTCAAATAAAACTGGTATTTGTGTAGATGGTGTACGAAGTTTGATGAAAATGTTGTAGCCATTTTCGTGGAAAAATTATGAAAAACTATTCATTAAAATCGTACTTCCGGTTGATGGATTTTGACCGAAATCTTCGTGTATGATGCGATGGTTTATAAAGTTTGAGCTTCTTGCTACTTTGAGATATTACGTTGACACACACAGACCATTCGCTAAAAACATTTCTTTCGTATTCAGGGGATCCCAAACAGCATTTCGAAAATCTGGCACGGTCGCAGAGAGAGAGAGAGAAAAAAAAACGTTACTGAATGGATGTCCAGGAAGTAGTGATTGTAGAAATGTCATAAGATATTGTCTCAGGGAACTTGACCTGACCAGAAAAAAGTTGTAGCCCTTGAAACATGTGAATTAGTTGAGATTTGTCGCTAAGATATTATTGTATCCATTGTTTCGTTTCTTTTTACTATCTCTTATTGCCTGGTCTACAACAATTTTCTTTAAACGCTCCAATTCTATAATTAATTTTCACGGGGGTTCTGGGACCTGTCAATTAGGTTGAAATTAGAACTACCACTACTACTATCGCACTTTTGTTTTATGTGTATGTGCGACGGAAATTCTATTGTTGACATTATTAAATTCAAGGATGCCTCTACAACTAACTGTAAATTCTGGCAACCTCTCTTTCTTTTTAATCTTCTTTTTAAATCAAATCAATATTTTTTGTAACATATTGTTTGTTTGAGAAAAACTGAAATTGGAGTTCAAACATAAATATGATATTTTTGTGAATATAGTCCGTTTCTCGAAAAGTGTTAACACTTTTTAGTTTTTAAGCAATTTTCACGAAAAAGGCTATAACTTTAAAGAAAGGCAATAAAGATCAATCATTTTTTTTTTCGAAACTTGTTTATTATCTTATTACTGCTTTATTTATATGGATGTGCCAAGTTTTAGAAATTGAGTCTTTATGAGAAATAAATTTCTGAAGTCCATTGAGAGTCAGAATGAAATGTTTTTATTGAATAGAACCTCTCCCTTCTTCCTCTTTCTCATTAGTGGATTTGGATTGTTAATAATCCAGTTTTGAAAAATAGGTTAGCCGGAAGTGGTTTTTGGAATTTTCTCGAAAAACGACTATAACGATTTCCTTTTAAGCTTGGAATACTAACTGCACAGATATAAACCTATCGCTTTTATTTCTAATAATTACAATTTTACTTTGAGATAGTTCTGTGGAATTTTGTAGCGTTAAATTTCAAATTTTATATGGTTCCGGTTCAGTGTCATTGTTGCTTTCTTCTGGACTACAGTGCAATCACTTCCACTATCTACACGGGTCCCCGTCTATTATCCATCACAATTACCCACCTCCATCATCACCACCATCTAGATTTAGGATAGGGAAAGTGAGTAGAATTTGAAGTTTAATGAAAATTTGTCATTTTACATGGCAACAGCCGTAAGAAGTAGTCGTGTGAGTGTTTCACACCAGATATTTTTTTTTTTTTTTCTTTAAGTGGTTAGGAAGTTCAGTATAATGTAATATACAATCTGAAGAAATACTAAAACGAACTATCTGGCCATATGTTCATATTACTAGTTTTTAGTTTATTTTTAGAAATAGTAATAGTAATTTATTTTTAAACTAGTTTAGTTAAATATTTATTAGTTTTATATATATATATTTCTTAGATGAATGATCGTGTCATTTTTATTTTGATACAAAAAGTTATTATTAGCTTTATTACTGTTTCTTACACTAATTTAATTCAGTTTTATATTGCGTTAAAGGATAAGAATGATGCATTTCATTTAAAAAAAAAAAAGATCTCTTTACACTATTTAGAATTTTAATGAGGATTTCATTTTTTTTACTATGAATACATCGCTTGAATTTGCATTTGTAGATTTATTTACTACATACTCCTTTCAACATCTGAATATTAAAGTTTTTTTGCGTCATTTTCAAATATACTTAGCTATTTTTGTATTTTCTTTCCTGATAAGTGGTAGTATTGGGATCATATGAGCGTTTCAAAATTTGAGTTTTCACTGGACATACATGTTTTCAGGTTTCCTGAGAGTGAAGAAAATGTTGTAAGATAATGGTGTGTGTGTGTGTGTGTATGTGGACAAAATATCTCAAAAACGAAAAATCGCGGGAGCTCAAAGCTGATATTCTTCTTAGTAGGTACGACCACAGCAACTGAGTCTAGGGTTTCGGTCAATCCATCTGTCAATCCATTACTGAATGTTTTTTGTTATCCGTTTTTCTCGGAAACGGCTCTAACAGTTTTTTTTTTTAAACTTCGTATACTATCTGGTATACTTCGTTTCCACATATAAACGTATCAGATTTATTTGAAAGATTATTTTGGGAAAATACATGTGATCTTTTCCAAAGCCACGCCCCTTTTCTACAATGTCTCAGTGTCATATTGGCTTTCGAGGTTTAAACGACCCTGAAGAAGCTTATTGTTAAATGGGCGAAACGTAAGGTTTTGGCGAACCACTGACGTGGTCACAACCCGGAAACTCGAAGTGTTTTTCAAAACAGATATTTTTTTGTGGGTTCTGGGGAAAGAGCAGCGTTAATCTTTTCTTCTAAAGTGCTACTTCAGTCTTATGTGTAAATGATTCTACCACTAATATAACATTTATATAAATTAGAAACATTGTTACAATTTCAAATTTGATGAAAGTGTTATCACACTGTTTGAGAAACGCATCCTGATGATGGGCGAACGCCCGAAACCGGTCGATGACCACAAAAAGAAGCAGCAGGCTATCACGGAAAATATCTCTGATGTTTGATGAAAATTGGTTAACATAAAGTGCTAGTTTACAGAATAGGTTTTTTCCATTTTTTACGAATACGACTGTAATGTTTCCTGGATTATAATGTATTCATTTCATATGATAAGACAAATGAGTCAGATTTGAAGTTTAAAAAAAAATTTGTAATTTTATTTATAATTATATTAAAAGTTTTAAGAGAAAGTTATTTGAGTGTTTCAAACTCTTACAGCAAATTCATAGATAAGTATATTAGAGTCTTTTACCATTGACGTTTATTTCTTTTTACTTTCTCTTGCTCTTAAGAGGAATTATTGCAAACGTACCAGATCTCTGTTGTACACAAAAGAATTTTTTTAGCGAATAGCCTTAGGCACAACCCATCAAACCGGAAGTGCGACTTTACTCAAAGTTTTTTCAGTTTTTGGTTATTTTCTCGATTATAACGGCTCCAACGATTTTCTTTACACTTCATATATACTACCGATACACATAAATTTATTTGTAATATTTTCCCGGAATATAGATTTTTTTGATAATTGGGGTAACCGTAGCAAATTTGAGGGAAGTGTGTTAACCGGAACTAGGATTTTACAGAATAAATTTTGTTTGTTTTTTGAGGAAATTTTTTCGAAAAAGTTTTTACATCGATTTTCTTCAAACTTTTGAATGCTTGCTGCAAAGATAGAAATATATCATTTTTATTTGAATTTTTTTTCTAAAAACATTGATTTTTAGAGGTGTTATTAGAGGTCTGCCAGTTTAAATTTAAATTTGCATAGCTTTCTAGGTTTCATAATAGAGCACTTCGTCCAAAGCCGCTCAGGTATACTAGCAAAATCCCTCTACCATTTTTACGGCCAGTCCAACAGAACATTCCAATTTTACAGAAAATTCATTGATTTAATTTGATTAAGAGTAAGAGAATGTCGTTTTGGGTATTACACATCAGATTTAAAAAAAAATATATTTCTTGTAAATCCACATCAGCTTTGTGGATATCCAAATAGAGAGCGCTCTCCGGCTATTCTTAAATAGTATACTCCGGCAGAGTATAGTAAATGTAGATACCATAAAGGTCACAATCGTGTTCCATTCAGATTTATTCTGTTTATTCGCTGTTTCAGTAACCTTGCTGGTTTTATGAATGAAACAAAGAGTAAGTATAGAATTTTATTTTCTATATATTTTGTGAAAACGTGGGCGAGCTATTGGCTGTTTCGCCACGGTGCGTGCCGCCTCTAGTTAATATAGTTAGTGTTTCCTGTACAGCACACCTGGGTCACCTTGAGGCAATCTTTTTCTCTCCCCTCTCCAACTATTCTGGTACCTATATAATACTTTAAACCACTTATTTCTTTCTTGTTTTTATTTTATTTTATTTTTTTATCTACTTGTCATTAATTATTTACTGAAAAATTAGTTGCGTCATAGTTCATTTTTTTCTTTTTCTTCTGCGCTCTTATTATTATTTTTTACTTACTTTCTCATCAATGGCTGGCAGTTGGTTAGGTCACGGTTGTTTTATGAATGGAAGTATGTTATTAATGAATATGTTTTAGTGAAGAAATCTAAACAGTTCAGTTCTGTTCAATGCAAAAGTTTATAGAATTTTACTTGCTCTTAACAATTGTTAGTTGAAGTAAAAATTGTTTAATGAGAGCTACTACTCATTTAGAAAAAAAAAAAATAGAACGAATTATTTGTTCCATGCAACTAGTACATTTATAGGATCCGTTCTATCTGACTGAGTCGTAAACTCAAACACCCGAAGATTGGCAAAACCAATGTGGGAACAAGAAATTAAAAAAAATACAAATAGCACGAACACTTAAGTTTCAGCTAAGAGATACGTATGAAAGTGTTCATGTTAAGAAGAAATGTGTTTAGCTGAATTTGGCAGAAATAAAGATGTGAAGATTGCGAAGGTAACTGAATAGAAGATTACTCAACAGATTGATTGTTGTAGGGGATTATTGCACTGCGACCTGCAAGATCTATTGTGCCCTCCGGAGCCTTCTCCAGTTACAGACAACACTGCCCATCACCGGACAGTGAGTTGTCGAGGCTCCTATGAAGAAAAAATCTAATGGCAGCATGCTGGATTCGAACTCGGCAACCCGTTGCTAGTCCAACGCGCTACCACTGAGCTAATCCCTTCCTTCTCCCTTGGCTTTCACCAATTAACTAGGGACGGAGACCCTAGTTTGTGTACTGTGTTTGTCCTTACCTGTAAAGTGTAGAGTGTATGTAGTATAAGTGTATTGTGTACTGTTCTGATGAAGTGTATAATGGAGTTGTTGAGGAGAGAAATTAGGTTTGATTGAATGAAGGAGATATGAAGACGCTGTTATAATGTAGCTATAAGTTTACACTACTTACTGCACTGGACATTATAATGATTTTGATAGAATGAAAGGTGGGAGTAGAGATATGACACGATACGATGTATGGTTGCGTCTCTGTTAACCAGAGAGAGCCTCTCTTCTCTCTGCTGGATGCCATTACAAAGTGCATGGAGTACTTAGCTGTGGTAACCCGTGGGGTCGCTACTCCCCAAGTAACTACATGCAACAGATACTCCTTGCGGGCATACTGAACCAGACTTATTACAAAATGTCTCATCATTCACTAAAAGAAATGCGTAATAAAAATAGAGAAACAAGTTTTTCTACAGACGTATAGAGAAGCAGAGAGCGCGAGAAGGGAAGGTAAACACAACAAGGGAAAATTTTGGCGGTAAAATATTTGTCATGGTAAAGACCGAACACTATTATAAATTTAGTTGGAGTCAGATCCAGCCATTTATTTTCCTTACCATTTGTTCAGAAAAGTCATGCAGTGCTAGGTTTCGAGTAAATTACTTTGTTTCCTCAACAGCACTGGATTAATTCCAGTTTACTCGAATTTTAGATTCATAAACCTCAGATTTTTTAATTGAATTAAACCTACATAGGCAATATAAGGGAGTTGGGAACTGTAAGTTCCACTGCAGCCAGTTTCAACAATACTTAATTTTGAAACTGCATTTTCACAGAAAATACATAGTTTTTGATGCCCTTGTGTAGGAAAAGGAAATATTTTTAGACGGATTGGTTCTTTGTATTTATAGCGACTGAAAAATGTTTTAATAAATTCTGACATCCGAAAATATAGTATTGCGTGTAAATGTTGCTCTTAATGATTATTGAAATTTGATTGTTATGTTACTTCAGTCACAATGTTGATCTCATTATACTGTAGGTTATTCCGAGGCATAAAATTGAAGGCAACTTTAAAAGTTATGTCAAAATTCTAAGTTTCAAGAAAATTTGTCATTTAGGTCTTCGGGAATTGCAGTCAACTGAACAGTCGTGTGAATGCTTCCCATCAGATTTTTAGTGTTGACTTTACAAACTAGGTTATTGAATTACATTCTCAATGCTGCTGTTAGGAGAAGGATTGTAATCAGAAATACTCTTTTGAGGTCCACTGAGTCCTTAGTTCAAGCTTAGTTCAAAAATGAAAAACCGCAGAAAATTCATACTTGACATTCTCCTTGGATATCACCATGGGATCCGACAGGAATACCTGTCTAAATTCTTCAATCACTTTATTGAATGGATTTTTCAGTTTTTTTTTTCGATTTTCTCGATAACGGCTCCAACGATTTTCATTAAACTTGCAATTTTAACTACATATACAAAGAACTACAATTATTTGAAACAATTCTCTGGGAAAATTCATTTAAAGGAATTGTCGGGGGAGAGGTGGGTTTATGTTTTCCCTTAAACTGCTATTTCAGTTAATAATATAATTGTATCATCTAAATAAAATTAATTAGAAATTAATATGTTGTCAGTATTCTGAGTTTGAAGAAAATCCGTTGACCGGAAGTACGTTTTTCTTAAAGTTATTTCAGTTTTCTACAATATTATCCATAAAATGGGTCCCGCCCGATAGTAAACGTGGCATGTTGGCATTTTTGTGTGTTCATTTTAATTTTTAAGTGGGTCTATAACTTGTGTGAAGCCGATGTAGGGTTTGCATTTGTAGCTAGAATGGCTGTGTATACAAAGTAGTGTAGTTCATTTAGATAAAAATTCTAATTCACTGCTCCAATAAATTCACTCAAATAGATTCTATAAAAGATTTAGGAAATAAGAAAAGTTACTGGCAATTTCTACGAAATACAGACCGTGACAAATAGAATATATACAACCCTTTGTTGTTTTGTTAATATTGAGATCATCGGAGCAAAAAATCTTAGTTTATGAATAATAAATATTGTGGTATGTTCTTAAGAATCGAATACAAAATTATATAAGTAATGATTGATACATACAGAAGGAATGAGTGAAACAAGATAAAATAAATAAGAAAGTATTTGAAATGTTGTACGTTGTGTGCGAAACAATATAAACTATTCTCGTATCAAAGAGCAATTACATTTTATATTCACCTATCTATTTTTAGGATTCCATTCCTAGATAAAAGCAAGTAAAACACACTTTTGTAAATTCAATTTTATCGTTTAGAACTTTTTCATATACATCGAAATGCTTATGTTCAATAACAGCTTTTTGTTACAATAAAATCTAAAAGTCAACTTCTTAGATGGACTTTTTTTCCGGAAATAATTTTCCGAATAAAGGCAAAAGGTTTGATAGAAGAGCTTCTAAAGTGATGTTCAGATGATTGCTACATTATGATCAATCAGAGAATTGCTAAAAAAAATTCTGATCTCACTGAAAAAACTTTGTCATTTGGATGTTGAGAGGAAGTCGTGTGTGAGATATCTTCCGCTAGATTTCATTAATCTGGTTTAATAGAATGAGTCGCCTTCAAATTTGCCTCACAAAAGTTGGACTCACTAGATCCATCAGCAACCGCATCAAAGCGCCACCACAGAGTTTCTAAACTCTCGTCAACTCCGCACTACACTCTCTGTCATTACAAAGTTTTAACGAAAGGGCTCAACTTCTGCAGCCAATCTCTCTTCAAGAGCTGTTTCTAGTGGAAAGAGAAATTAAATTAAAAGCCGAGTGTCTGAGGTGGTAATGTGGTCGACACTAGATAAACATCAGTATCAACTTCAACTTCGAAAAGTCACCAAGCTTAGTAGTCCACCGTTAGAAGAAGCAAGAGCACTAAGTAACCACATTACTCTTCATTCTCAAAACAGCCAACATTACAGCACTGTACATTCACAGCTACCAATATCACCATAACTCATAGATCGGTCACTCTATCTATTCTCTATTAACCCTGTTGTCTTTGCTTAATAAAATCGTTCAAATATAAATTGATAATTGTGAGTTTAATGTCAGTTTATGTCTTCAATACATTTACACCTTCTATCAACGAGGGAAATAATGGGTCTGAAGACTGAACCATTTAAGAAAACGTTAAAACATTTCTTTAAGGGAAACAGTTTTTATAAAATAAATGAGTTTCTGGAAGAGAAGTGGGCGCTGGGGCACTTCAGGATAGACTAAATACAGTGTTGGATAGTGTTTATTTTCTAGTGAGAACAAAGTGCAAACATCAGAGCAAGGACTATTTGAACTAGCAAACTTATTGTTTATTATGTAATTTTGACGTACCTTATGTTACTTGTTATGTAATTTATTTAGGTAAAATAAAAATAATAATAATAATAATAATAATAATCAACCATCATTCTGAAATATTCCGCTGCTCCAGATATGCTATATTTAGTGCTAACCAGATGCGGTATATTTATTTTCTGTCTTTAGCGGTATCTTTTCTTCACTATTTCAAAGCTAATGACCCTCAAATATCACAGTATCTACGTCGTAATTATTTTTTTATTCCGTTTAAAGTATTTTCCCAATTCTTTACTTACGAAAGATTTGCTGTTTAATTTATATTTGCTTTTATTTTTATTTCGACAAATTTCCAACGAATTATTTCACATCGCTTGACTATCATATATTTTAACAGAAGAAAAAACCTGACCTACCTGTTGATTTTAGTATTCTCAATTTTCCGTGAAAGAATTCCAAGTACGCGTTGCTTGAAATTTTTTTAGTGATATATAACTCCTTTGGGAATGGTAGTATTTTTTTCCTAGCAATTTCTCTTTATTTGTATCATTGCTTGACAGGAATTGTTAATAAAATAGGGAAAAATCCCTTACTGATGCCCTTATATTTTTTAAATGAAATATCACATATATTTTAAATTTGAACATTATAAAATGGCTGAAAATCTTCATTGATATAATCATTTTAAGGGTAAAAATCTGCAGTCTTAAAATTTACTTTTTAACAATTTTACACCCTAAATTAATAAACAATTGTAATTAAAAAAAAAATCACTTTCGCCTCGACAAATTGTAAATTATATATATTTTTCTGATATACATTATAATATCATGTGTTGTTGATCTCCAGCGGTGTCAGTAAGTACATTGAACCCAAGAAGTTGTACATATCAACTTGAGCGGCAGGTTAGTAAAATGTATTTGGCTGGGTTTGACAAAGACGCTGTGATCTGTGAAAAAAATTTAAGTCCAGTTCTTTTTGTTGCAGGTAGTCCTAAAGAAACTTGACATATTTAACTTTCTTTTTAAATAGATTTGTGAAAGCCGTTTTTCTAGCCAGAGTTTTTTCAACTCATGGAATCATGGTCGAGAGAAGGATGTGAAGAGATAAACGGGATTCAGTAATGGGATAAATGAGAATAGTGAGGTTCGGTCTTAAAAAAAAAAATAAAAAAACTACAATTTTGCCAACGTTTCGACAAATATATTGTCTTTATCAAGCCATAAAAATAATAATATTTAAAACATGGCATTTAATATTGAACAATTTAATAAACAAACTATTATGTGGAAATTAGTTTCTTATTTCCTAAAAAATTATGCTCCATCAGTCCCTTCATAACATCGATCATAAGTTCTACAGCCAGCAGAAACTAGAAAACTATAATCTAATTCATTTAGCTGAGTGGTTGTAGTAGTCTAGAGGAGATTACTATAATTGTGGTAGTGTGAGAAAATTCCCTTATCACAACGAGATATGAGAGCGTGGGGGCTCTCTTATCACTAAGATAAGACAAGAGGACTGCCGGTAAAGTTTTTAAAAGACGTGATTTCTTCTTAGGTTCGCCGATTGTTAAGATGTCACACCTATTATTTTCCATCAAAGATAAACAAAAGTTTGTTAGACCAAACTTTCGATCTCATTTCCTCGAACATACTCACACTCTTGGTGAGCTGACTTGTTTCTTCAGTATCTCCTGCTTGGATCGCGGTTTTTGTTAGTTTATTGCTAGTTATATTATTAAAATGTTTATTTACCAGTTTCAGTTAATCTGAACATTGAAACTGAAATGCAGTTGCAGTGGATGTTTTTTGGAGGTTGGTCAGAGAGAAATTAAGATGAAGATAAGTTAGACTTATTGAACACTTAGTATTTGAACACTTAGTAAAGAATAAGCTGCAAGGACTTTAAACTGTAAAACTTAGAAAAGAGTATAGTGTGAATAAAGAGAGTGACAGACTGACTGGCAGAGTGGAGGTGATTGATGATTGTTGAACGAGTATAACGAGAGCGAGAGAGAGAATGGAATAGAGAGTTGGCCTTATTTGCGAAGCTCAACTTCCCCTACTCACTAGACAAAGTTGTGTGAGTGTTGTACATCAAATATTTTTCAAGTAATAAAAGGCTTGTGCCAAACAAACAAATAAAAAAGCATTAAACGAATTTTAAATATTAGTGTTAGTTTTTGCGGCACGCGATCAAGTCTTTGGATAAAATTTCTGTTCTAAATTAGTAGGACACGATAATTGGCTTAAGAAAAAAAATGGAGCTTACTGCTAGCCAACTAATGATAGGTTCTTGTTAATACCACGTTAAATGTCTCCTCTTTGAAACTGAGAATTATTAGAATTCCAAACTGAGATAAGAGACAACTTTGATTTTTATTTTTGTTTATATTTCTGCGCGCTGTAAAGTTGTAACTTTTTTTTATTTTTTTTATTTATAATATATTCTGTCAAGACATGTAAGTATGTAAGTTTGTTATTTTTTATTTACAATTTTTTTCGTGTTATTTTCGTTTTTTTACAATTTTATTAATAATAAAATGCGTTCCTCATTGTATTTTATTTTTATATTAAAGTCTTGATAAATACAGGAAATTCTGTCGAAACGTTGGCATAATTTAATTTTTTTCTTTTTTTTCTTTTTGACCGATCCTCACTACATTTTTATTCCTATCTATTTAATAGAGAGTTATTATTGGTCTTCAAACATGTTATTAAAATTCAGACTTAAATATTTATCATTTTTATTTCAAACATTTTCCTGGAAAATTTGATTTTTTTGGGAGGTTCTAGGGCTAAGCTTACTTTTAAAGAATCATTTCAGTACAATTTGTGGTTCCCATCTATATATATTAATATACATTAGAAACTTAGGTAGAATCGGTTAAGTAGATTTGCGATTTTATAGAATAGGGTTTTTTTTTTGGCATCATCTCGAAAACGACTGTAACGATTTCCTTTAAATCTGGAATAGTAACGGCAAAGACTTAAACCTATTGAGTTTTCCAGGAAATTTTCTAGGAAATTTTTTTCTGTAAGTCCAGTTCTGAGACGTAAAAATTCAAATAATGTGGGTGTAATAGTACTTAGTTGGGGTAGCTTCGCGCTTGTTCTTTCCATCAGCTGTATATTATGTTAGGATGAATGAAGCTTCAGTTCTTTGAGAAGTTTAAAGATAATTTTCCATTTTGTATTTAATTGTATATAATTGGATCATTGTGACATATTTTGGCATGCTTTGCCAGCAATCTGCACCTCCCACAAGCTGTGTCAAATTTACACCTCACACGAGATATGAAAATCCCATCACTAGTGGTCAAGATTCTAGCCGTTACAACAATGTGTGATCCACCTATCTGCAATACTGGAAGAGAAAATTAAGGAGCAGTACTCCTTAATTCTACTCTCAAGTCGCTCTCATTCAAAGTACATACTCAAGGTCACAATCAAGAAATCATCATACTCTATCACTCTGCCAGTTCAGTGTGTCTCACTCTATTTCACGCTACCATACTGTGCTAGTTAAACTGTGTAAAGTTCTTGCAGTACTTTGTACTTAAAACAATATACCCAGTGTTCAGTCAATACACATATTCTCCGTCCACCCCATAACAACACCCCCCACTACACTAAAGAGAGGAGAAAGAGAAAGTCGGGTGATTGTTTCTCAGGACTTTTTAAAAAATAAGAGAAAGTAAAAATTGTTGTCAATTTTAATTTTTCAAATTTATTCTCAGGGGTCCATTTTATTAATGAAATTCCTCTTAGTATAGGTCAGCAAAATGTAGTTGCGGATTGCCATCTTGTCTGCAGTAAATTTTTGGATGTTTGCCAAGAAATTGCTCTTGCACTTGTCAAAATTAGACCAGTAGGCGTCAGTTGGAAATGTCACTCAAAAACTGTCACTGAATTTTTTTTTTTTTATCAAACCGTAATAAATTAGTGGCTTAGGCAGTTACTTAAATAACTGACATTTTACATATTGTCATATAAGTTGAATGTCATTTATTTTATATTGATTGTTAAGGGGCAATTCTTTTAAATTGTTGCTTTATTAATGATTTTTGTAAGACATCTGTTTTGAAAAACTCGATGCTACTTCCTCTTACAGTATTCATTCCAAATTTGAACAAATTTTGTCAAACATAAAATTTTTACCATGACTTAGTTGACTTAATAATTATAAAAAAATCAAGATGTGATATCCAGATTAGATAAGAACTATTTATTTATTAGGTCATAGTTCCTACGAGATTCACGCATATAACCACCAGGCAGTGGTATATGGTCGGTGATGTATATATAATCGGTGTGATAGATTGAAATCGTTGCGCTTAGCCACTAATTTCCAAGCTTTTACGATTATCAATGGAATTCTACAGTGATTTAAGGGATTTCAATTTTATAGGATCTTAATTGTATTAACTCCTAAACATGCTTTTTCTAGAAAAATATTTCAAATAAAACTTAAAGTAATTCGGCTAAGATATAATAGTTATCAAGCGAAGATTAAATGTAATTGTTTGGAGCTGTTGGAAAGAGAAAATAGCAAAAAACTGAAAAATTTAAAAACGTATGCGTATTAACGTGACGTAAACATAACGTAACGTAAACATAAACGTAACGTAAACGTAAACGTGTATTTCCGGTTACGGATTCTGACTGAAACTTTCATGTTGAATCCAATCAAAATTGAATTTTCTACGATTTTTTCATTTCTGAGATATTTTGTAATATCCATTATGGATTTATGGATGCGAGGTTTGGGGTTCAAATATGCATTCCAATCTTATCGTTTCAGATCCTTCCAGTCCAGTCCAAAATCCTTCGGAAAGTCACCAGTGCTCCTTACTATGTCTTCAACGTAACGCTCCAAACTTATCTAAAAATTCCTTTTGTCCACCAGCTAACATCCCCTGTACGTATAATAAATTCCATGATTTTCTCTTATCCGAAGACTGCCCTCTTTCACCACCCCTTCCAATTCTCCCAGAAACGCCAGTAGCCTCAGGGGTTTTTCACATTAATTAGTTAGTAATTAAACGGCATTAAGTAAAAATAATATTAGCCAATAATGGTGTGTTTTACTGTTACTGGCGTGTGAATTTAATTAAGTAGATATTTCAGTTATGAGTGATGTTTCGGAGGAGGTTGATGAAGAGGAAACGTCCGGTAAAGTTGATTCATTCTCTCTTAATTCTCTGTTCAGCTCGAAAAACACGTGTGTTCTGCACCTTCCTTTCCCTCTGGTATTTGAATTATTTACTATTTTCCCTTAAAGTTTGTACTATATAGATGGTTGAGGGGAAAGTTCAAGAGATACCGCAACATGTTCCATTAACCCGCTCTTCCTATATAACATAAAATAGTGTTGGTGTCTTGCCTTTTAAAGATTCACATCCTAGCTACCCTAGTAACTTCAGTATTCTAACCATATTGCTTTCCTAAACTAAATTTTCTCTTATGTACAACAATATGTACTGCATGTTTTTGGTCTTGTTTTATAGTGTTATACATGAAGTTCATTAATTAACACATTTGCGAATGACATACATTATATAATTTGCTACCTTTCAATTAATTTTCACTTACTAATGATCTAGTAAGGTTCATTTTGAATCAACATTCATTAGCGGACTGTTTATCTCGAGTGTATATCGAATGCAATTGTCATCAAGTGTATTGTTATACACCAGACCAAACTCGTTCACAAGTGTTATCATATGTAAATTGTATGATATGATTATAAATTGATTAATATCTGATTGCTACTATAAAGGGATATTTTCCAAACATGATTACGCGTTCAGTTTCTATAGTATTATCTAAATCTAACAATATTTAATCAAGACATTCTGAAAAAGTGGTGATAACCCGAAATCAGCTGACGGACATAAAATGAAGCAGGTTTGGTGTGAAGCACTCAGGTACTTTCTCCTACTCCGGTTAGTAAGGTAGAATACATGTGATTATTCCGTTGCAGTTCTATTGAACCCAATTCCATTTAATATTTTAAATTTACACCACAAAATTCCGCAGAAATATAAATCGATTTTTTCGAAAAAAATGTTTCAAATAAAAGTGATGGGAGAGGATTTTATCTGAGAAGTTGGAATTCCAAGGAAATCGGTGTAATCGTTTCGAGAAATATTCAAAAAATTCAAAAACCTATTCTGTTAAGTCGCACTTGCCGTTAACCGATTTTCTTCAAATTGAATATTACAACAATGTTTCTATTGTAAATTAATAGTATGTAGACGGTAGAACCATGATTGTACTCATACGGTGCTTTAGAGGAAAGTCCCAGAACCCCCCAAAACAGATTTTTTCAGGAAAATGTTTTAAATAAAAGCGAAAATCATTGCAAACATGTTCGAGAAAATCGCAAAAAACTCAAAAAAAAAAAAATCAATTAGTTAAAGCCGCACGTCCGGTTGATGGATTTTCCCCGAACCCTTCGGGATAAGAATAATAATAATAAGTGCTTCGGTATTAGAACGTCGTTTTTTTTTTTTTGTTTTTTTTTTATATTATGTTCACACACAGACTAGTTTGGTAAAATGAGCTAAAAACATTTATTTCGTGCTCAGTGGAGCTTAAAATAATATGTGATTCCGTAAAAAAAACTCAATTTTAAAAATTTGACGATCGCAAAACTTCCACTTACTCCTAGTAGTAAGAGAAAGTAAAAAAAAATCTCTGGGTTATACCAAGTATATCAACCCTGTGGACCAAACTTCCATAATTATTTTCTTCTATTGATGATGTCATAGGAAATATAGCAATCTTGACTTTCTTCCTGAAATACATGTTTTGAGCTACTTTAAATACGAAAAATATTTGTGAGTATGATCGTATTTTCCGACCAAATTGATTTTTTGGTGGATTCTGGGAGGAACAGTAGCGTTAAGCTTTCCTCTAAAGTCTCGTACCACTATAGTAGGGTTATGTCATCTACATAATGTTAATGTTCATAAGAAGCATGGCTAGAATTCCAAATTTGAAGAAAATCGGTTGAGGGCTGGCAAAACCAACATATTGGCATTAATATCTGCTTATGGCTTCTGTGATGGATGCAAGAAATATATTTTCAAATATATTTTATTTAAGAAAAATGTAATATTCGCTCTGGCAAAAGGGACTATTCAGGTAGAAGACCACTATTGTCTTTTAGAGTTCATGAACTTGTTAGCATTATGTACCCCTTCTTCTCACATGGGGAAGATTTAAAATAACAATTAGAAGGCATTCTTTAGGACAGTCTGTTTTAGACATTCAAGCAGAACACTTTAGGGATCACTGCCAGCATTTATTCTAGATAAACAACTGATTTATTAAGATATAGTTGTTGTGGTTGGTTCCGCAGAGCTGGAAAGCATCAGAGACATTTTTCGTGGTAGCCTGCTTCATTTTGTGGTCATCGACCGGTTTCGGGCGTTCGCCCATCTTCAGGATGCGTTAGTCAGACAGTGTGATAACACAGACTTGCACAGAGCAAATTCAGTTTATACACTCTCCAGTTTCTCAGATTTCTGCACCCTCTTCCCCTTCTTCCTTCTCCATCCTTGCAGAGATAAGGGTATCTTGAGCGATGCCGATCCTGTTCTTAGTCTTTTAGCCATACATAATAGGTTATTGAATTTTTTGGAATTTTCTCTAAAACGACAATGAGGATTTTCTTTAAAAATGGAACAGATATAAACCTATCACATTTATTTGTAATAGTTTTCAGGAAAAAATTGTTTTCAAACGGTTCTGAGGGATCTGAGTCATTAAAATTCAAATGTGTTTGTTCATTAAAAATGTAATCATTCTCTAACTGCTTCGATTTGCATTCTCACCCGATTTGGTTGGCACTGCCTCCCCTCCCCCCCCATAGCGTATTTATGCTAGGAATAATGAGCAAAATTTGGAATTTAAAGAAACTTTTCATATTATCTATATAACTGTATTATTAATTAGGTAGAGTAAGAGAAAGTCTGTGTGAATGTTTCACATGCGATTTTTTGTATTTATTTAAGTGTTGGACAGTGAATTTTTTAACATTTCCTTCCCAAGTGGTGACATGCCTGGGGTCTGAATAGGTTTATAATTCGTTCACTTCACTTTTCTTTTCTTTTTTAAATTGACCACTATCTGGGAAAACATAACTTCACTATCTGTTTAAATAAAATAATATCAACATTATTCTAATTTGGAAAATTTAGTTGGTTTGGGAGTTGCAATAATTTAATTCGAAAGATATACTTTAATCAGAGGAGATTATTGAAAAAAAAGAAAAAATTAATCAAGTTTTAAGCCGATTTAAACATTTTTTCCTCAATATGAATTATTAAAGTAGACAGCGACAGGGACGATGGAACTTAGTTGGCAGTGATTTTTTAGAATTGCTATTTAGATATTTAGCTTTTCCATTTAGAAATAATTCATTGTAGTAATTCTCTTAAATCGGATTAAGATGTTGAGGTCTCCAGAGAGATAGGACTATGACTTGATTTTAATTAATTACAGCCGTCAACGCCACCTAAGTAATTTGAAAAGTTACTTTGCATAATTTTCGTAATTTTCCATCCATCCATTAATTGAAATTTAATGTAATGAAATGAAATATTCTTCAACAATTATTTTATAAAATTATTTATTTCCAACACTTATTGTTTCAGTTTATGCACAAAATTTAGCGGTTTTTATTTTCTTCATTTACTGCTTTAAAAAGGAAGTGAGGAAATACTATGTTCGTCAAATTTTCAAAATTGAGGTTTCCACCGCAAATATACGTTCTGAGATCCCCTGAAAACATAAAAAATGTTTTCTTTTAGCGAATTCTATGTAGCGTGATTATGAGAATAAATTAGGTAACTCCACCGCATTTGATACATACATAGTGTAATAGTTCCCCCGTGACATGTCTCTCTACTAACTCTTAGAGAGGGCTATCTGAGGAGAAGTATGTGGGCAATGGAAGAAGTTAAAGAGAGTAAGGGCTAGTCGAGTCGCCCGCTTAAAAAGGGTGCTTGATCGCTGATTAACTTTCATTCAAACGCTATTCGAACAACCATCAACACTCAACAACCTTCGTTCTCATACCATCTCTTTGCCAGTAAGTCTGTCACTCTCTTCTCACGATAACTTACTCTCACTCTAAATTATGCAATATTAAGACAAGACAGTGCTTAATATTCTCATTTAGTTTAAACTGTGTTCAGTGAATGTAACGTATCTCAACTTTAGTTTTTCTCTTCTATCCAACATATCCATCACAGTAGTTTTCAGTCAAAATCCATCAACCGGAAGTGCGATTTAATATGGGGATTTAATATTTTTGGATATCTTTGACAGATGCTACGTCTTGATGTCACTTTAGAATTACAATGCGCGATGTTAACCAACTACAAAAAAAAAGGTATATTTAAATACGTTTCTAGTTTTCCAGGTATGAGAAAAGTTAATTAACGATTGTGTCAATTTATAGAGTCGGGTTCCTGACTTTCTTTTTTGAATTTTCTCGAAAACAGCTCAAGGATTTTCTTTAAAATTGGGTCCTGTATAGTCACGTCAAGTAAAATTTATTTTTAAAAATCAACAAATTTAATCCCTAGCACCTACATTTATAGTAATCATAAGGCCAGATACATTTAATTATTATGGAACAAACTTGAATGATTCCTTTTATATTTAGAAAAAAGATTTTTTTTTAAATAATGTATTCATTTCACGAGTTAAATTCTTCTGTATCTATATTTAAGTTGATTGGGTTTTTAGTGGCATTATGTTTATGGATTCTTTTATCAATCTGCAATGAAAATTCTTCTCTTTTTCTAATATTTTCATGTTGTCAAAATCTGGTTTATGATCTGAAGTGGTCATATGCGACGATAATCCAGTATTTGTCTTTTTCAACATTATGTCCTTGTCGTGTTCTTTAATTCTGTCTGTCAACTGACTTTTAGTTTGTCCTATGTAACTGTCTTCGCACCTTTTTCAACCTACTTTGTAGAACATGTGAGTTTTATGTTTGAGAAAAATGTGTTGTTGTAGTTGGTATTGTTAAATCCAAACGTTAAATTTTTGTAATGTTTGAAACATGTTTTATTTTGTTGGATAGAATCGGATCATGAGTTTTTTTTTTTTTTTTTTAGAAATGAGCCGTACTGCTTAACAAATAATTTAATTTTTTTAACTATAACCTAATGTTCTAATACAACCTTTTCTGAACTGAAAGTAACCTTCCTCCTTTCATTAAACAACATTCTCTTATAGGTTACTGTACACGTCTTACGTAACTTTAAGTTCTTAAACTTAAGGTTTAATATTTGCAGAAAAAAGCTGAGGGTAAAGTTTTTTATAACTGCCGTTTGGTCGCCGTTTTTATAACACTCGCTTTCGTTCGTATGAAAAATTCTGAACTCGAGTGAGTAAAAATGGCACTTTACCCTCTTGTCAAATCTATAACTATTAATTATTTGCCCTAATTATTTCTGACTGCTTATTATAACTGTTAATTTTTATTTTTGTAGTAAATTTAGTTTGATTAATGATAGTTGAAGTGTGTGTGTGTGTGTGTGTGTGTGTGTGTGTGTGTGTGTGTATATATATATATATATATATAACCGTAGTGAAGTTAACGAGCCAGAAATGATAATGCTTCTATTTATATATCTTTGGAAAGGTGGCGCGGTATTTAATCGTTAAAATTAATGCAGCTCGTTCGTTTTGCTCTCCCAGTTATCCTGCACCTAAATATACATTACACAGAGGTTAGTCAACTCTGGAATACTGGAGTTATGGAATTCTTTCTATTTATATACATTCCATATTGTGTAAAAAGAAGAAGAAAGAATCATAAAAGTGTAATAAAGAATTTTGATTTTATTTTTATATTCATTAAATTTTTGTTTTGTTTTTTAATTGGATTCATTCCAGTTTTTTTAATTATACGCATAATTGTAACGCTGCATTTTCACAAAAATTCACTGTATTTATTACGATCTTTTTGGAGGTTCAGGTACATAATTACTTTCTCCTACTGCTGTTAAGAGGAAGTATTATTATGATTGTTATGCGTCTGTGGGGAGGAGCCAAACCCAACGTTATCCATAACCCCACTGGGCTCATATAGCTATCCCTAATAAAAATCAACAATATACCGGGTCTAGAACAAATATCCAGATCCGGATCTACCCCACCTAAGTTTCGCCGCAGTCCGAACAATTCAGACCATAACCTTAAAGAGAAATAGCCTAAGCTCTTCCACAGACATCCTGTTCCGACTAATTTCTTCATATCTCATGCAGCTGGTATAAGATAGATGATCGTTTCTTCCTCTGTAAAAGAGGTCTGGAACGTGCCTCATTACGTTAAGGTGTCTCCTTAAATCAGCCACTCCTAATAAGGTGTCCAACCAGATGCCTGAGAGAGGTCTGTTGAAGACACAGAAACATCTCATTTATAGCCCTGTTCGAATCCCCCCAATGACCATCTTAAACTGCCGACACTTACTGAGGAATAAATGCTGTGAAACTATCCATGACTGGGAACTTGAACATATTTGCCGAAAACACACCAACAGCAGGCTCGGAACTAATGAAAGGGAAAGTGGCACCTAATTTGTCAAACCTATCCATGTTCTCATTCCCAGAAATCCCCATCTGACCTGGAATCCAGACTGGAAGTATATCCTTCCAGAAAGAAAGCACTTCCAGTCTTCTAGAAATTCTAGTACCAAAGAGGAAGGATTGCGTTCGTATCAAATTTTCCAAATTGGGTTTTTATCGGAAATGCACATTTTGAGCGGGGGTGCTTGTGCCCGAAAAAAAGTGGTTTTTAAACGTTTGTGTCTGTTATCAATCTGTCTGTCTGTGGTCAGCATAACTCAAAAATGCGAAATCACAGAAAGTTCAAACTTCGTATTTCGTTTAAGTACTACCAGGATAAATGAAATCGGATAAATAATACTACCCGACAAAAAAAAAAACGGCTCCGACGATTTTCTTTAAACTTTGTGTACAGTACACAATTGTAGATCTGAGACTTTTATTTGAAACATTTTTCCGGGAAAACTCACTTCAGAGGGATTTTGAGGAGCGGTAGGATTATGCTTTTCTCTAAAGTTACATTTCATTTATTATACGATTCTATCATCTATATAATATTAATTGCAATTAAATGTTATACCGATGCCCATCCCAATAGCTGGAGTTCTACAAATTACAAACTATATATACAATTTTTCATTAATTTCAATATATATGATTAAAATTAAGTCCTGTTGATACAAATTAATTAAATTCAAAAATTAAAAGCTTGGAAATTTGCACACTATTTTCTCTTACTCCTGATAATACAATTATACATAAAAGGACAATAAAACGCCACACAATCCGCAAAAAACCACTTAAAATAACTAGTTTCTGAAATGTTACAAATAAAAGTGATAGGTATTTTTATGTATATGGATAGTATAAGAAGTTTGAAGAAAAGCGTGGGATCCTTTTTCGAGAAAATCCTGAATAAATGAAATAAAAAACTATTCTACAAGGTCATATTTCCGGTTGATATTTCGTACGAACACACAAACTCACATACATAAAGAGGTAAAAACAATTTTTTCATACTCAGGGGACCTCAAAACATGTATTTCTACCGAAAACTCCATTTCGAAAATTTTACAATACTCGTTCGCAATACTAGGAGTTAGAGATAGTATATAAAATCTGTATTATCAGTTAAAAAGAAATATATGTTGTTAAAGCGGATGTTGGATAAAATAAGTAATGTATTTTGATTAATGTGTAGGCAGTATTGGGAGAAAGAGAATGCGAGAGACAGTATCTATGTGATAACTCCTACTTGTTTAGCTGTGTTCCCATTAACAGAACGAAACTGGGTGTAAACCTTAACCACTCACTGGCTGTGTTGTTTGCTGCTAAACAAACAGGTGTTCCAGCCTCCACATTGTCAACTACCCACAAACATTAATAATCTCAAAATATGTTTTATTATTAGTCGTTTTGTTTTGTTATGTTTAATATGTTTCAGTTATTATCTATATAATTCAGTTTTAAGTAAAAAATCTGTACCAGGATATTCTTTAGAAACGTTTTGCTGTTTTGAATAGTTATATTCTCGCAAAGGAATATAGAAAAAAAAAATCCCTAAAGTTAGTATTTTCTTTAAAAACTAATTTAATAAATTTGACAAGATCACATTATTTTTTTGTAAAGAATAAAATATAAAATTATAAAATTGATAATAAATTAATATTTTTAGAAATAAAATAAAACAAGATATGTTTACGATAGTGTATTCCCCTTTTAAATGTTGTAAATACAAAATGAAAATCTGTTGGCGCAATGTTAGAACACTTGTAATAGCTGGCCTGCGCTATGTGGTGATACGCGTTTGTGTGTGAGTGTAAGGAGTTGCGTGTCTTAGTTGGCAATGGTTCAGAAATGTTTATTATTTACATTCCTCTCTGATCATTGCGGGTGAAAGTTTCTTGGCTAACTCGACTTAGAAGGATAGTGTTAACAGAAGGAAACATGCCTTACATTTCTGTAAAAAGACAATCTATTGCATAGAACTTGGCTCGATTCCTGTTTTATTAGTTTTTTTATGTCATATTTTTTACAATTTATTTGATTAAGAAATTCAGTCTGATAAAAAGTGGCTAATAATTCATCAACAATCAATTATTTATGGCGATTAATGAAGAAACTTTCGCATGATATTCCATCAAGCGTCAAATAATCTAGTGGTAGATTCAATTAGCCCACGTAATCAGTTCTACCGCAATTATGATCACCAAATCTAAGATATCCAGGTTTCTCAATGAAACACTCACACGACTTTCTTTTACCGTAATTAATATAATATAACCAAGACATTTTCTTTTGAATTTTCATTTACAATGTTTAATTCGGCTGACGTAAAAATAATGATGGTGATTTTAGGAGCGCCCTTAAGTGGAGCGCTATATGACAAAAAGAAGAAAGCTGGTGTAAATTTAAATTTAATTTAACTGACAGACCTCCCAATAGTTCTGAAAACAATTTTTTTCATAAAATTGTTTCAAATAATAGTGATGCATTTCTATCTATCAGCAAGCATTCCAAGTTTAGAAATAATCGTTATAGCCTTACCGAGAAAACTGTACTGTTCTCCCAGAACACCCAAAAAATCAATTTTCCCCGGGAAAATATTTCAAATAAAAGTGATAGTTAATTATGTGTATAGATAGTATACGAAGTTTAAACTAAATCTTTGGAGCCATTTTCGAGAAAATCACCTAAAACTGTAAAAACTATTCAGTAAAGTCGCCATTCCGGTTGATGAACTTCCTCCCCGAAATCTTCGTGTCTGATACGGTGGTGAAACGGAATACTAAGTTTGAACTCTCTCCGATTTCTCCTTTTGAGATATTTTGTCCACACCTACATACAAAAACGCATACACAAACAGAAATATATACTGACCATTTGCTAAAAACATTTATGTCGTATTTATGGGTCCCAAACATATATTTCCGTTGAAAACCCAATTTCGATAATCTGGCATGATTGCAATACTTCCTCCATACTAGGAGTAAGAGAAAGTAGAAATAACCTTGCCAGATTTCTTGTATACTAGATTTTGAGCCTGGAGTGTACTAGTAATAGAGTCCTACCTAGCTGCTTGTTAATGCATAAAAAATAACGTCTTATATGTTAAATGTAGGTATAGTAGAAGGAATAGCTAAAAAGCTAAATCCATGCAACTATTTAAGCTGTAAAATCACTTCATTGGGTATCAGTGTTTTTACTTAAAATGTAGTCGTGTGTAGAATACACAATGTGTAAGTGATATTATTAACATCTCAAACCAAGGAGGTCGCTCATTATGTCACTCAGAATTGCAGAGAAGTCGGCACTATGAAAATGTCATTTCCAAGGGATTCAGAAAGAACTCCTAGTTACAAAGTTGGGTTTTCATCGTGTGGGATCGTTCAGATGCGGTGGTAGTACCTTCCTAAACGCTACCCAAGGTTGAGCCTCCTACGATTTTTCATTTTTGTGAGATATCATCGGAAATCATCTATTTCTTGTGAAAATTCAATTTCGAAAATTTGGCATGGTCGTAATGTTACTAGCACTAAGAGAAAGTAATATACAACTGAGACCTATATTGTACTGTAAGTAAATAATTCAACTTACAAATTAAAATAAGAGGACTTAATTAGATAGTTGAGTAAGAGAAACTTAGAGAGAGAGGGAGTGAACGAGAGACATGACGTAACTGACAGCGTAGACAGTTAATAATGATGACTGATGAAATGATGTTACAGTGATGATGGTAAATAATGATCATGTTGAAACTCATATCGAACACTTCTTAGATATAAATCCTTAAAAGGGGAGTAGGGGAATTTGGGCTTATTCCCCAGACTGATAGTTGGCCTTCAATTGTACGACATGTCAAATGTTTAATAATATAACAAAACCGGTTCACCGTCTTGGTTGGTTAATAAGAAGTTGTTCTAGTGGGGGACAAGCCACCACTAACGATCCAAAAAGTTTTTCTTAAAATATGAAATGCTAATTGCAGAGATATAAACATTATTCTCTTTATCTGAAAACATTTTTTCCTGAAAAAAAATAGAAGTGATTTAAGAGTTTCTGGGGGAATCTGTGAACTTAGAATTCAGATGTTCTTTAAGACTGTCTTGGCGCTGTAATGGGTATGAGAAGGAGAGAATTGGGTTTAAGAGATGAAATTGACTGGAGTAATGGTAAACACTGTATAATGAAAAAGTAACACGAACTGCCAGGACTTTACACGTAAACAGAAATTAGGTAGCGAGAGATTTAGAATGAATGGAAGAGAAGGGGAATAGTTGGTTGCTGACGCGTCGTTAACTGTGTTGTAAGACTGTTGTATAAAGGGTTGTAGGGCTAGCTCAGCTGTATATATATGCAGAGACTCCCACTCTAGTCTGGCCTATGTAAGCGAGTGAGATTCTCAATTTTGTGTTTCTCTCTCTGCTTTGGATCCCTCTCTTTTCGGATCCTATTACAGGGCTGTATTCTTGACTGCAATATAATTACTATAACTAATATATATAATCACTGTATTTATTTATTTTTTTTATGCCAATTAAACTTTGGGTACAAATACCAAGATGAAAGAGTATTTCAATGCTTATATATCAAGATAATGCTACGGCGCTGATGTGGTTTGCTTTCGTGTAATCAATTCTAAACCATTTTCGATCAATGAAATTTTCAGAGCATCTCAAGCATTTATCTTTGATAAAAAATCTGTTGATGAAAGATAAGACAAAGTAAAAAAAAAAAAAAAAAAAAAAAACGTGATAACATGGTGTTCATCTAATATTATCGATATACTACAGGTAAATGAACTTTCGAAAGCTTCATATTATTATTATTAAGTTAACTGTTTAGGTGAAAATTGTTTCTAAACATAGTGATCAAACTTTGTATAAATGTATGAATAATTAGAATAAAATTAACATATTTACTCTGCAAGTGCCTACTCCAAACATGTACAGTGTATCTATATACATATGTAGTCATTATAATGCATACTTAATCATAATGTATAATACATAGTTCATCTGTCTCTCTCTCTCTCTCTCTCTCTGTCTCCTTTGTCTTACATAGAGATAGTTTTATTATTTATATTCTTGTGTGTATTATATTATTTTGTGTGTGTGTATTTTTTTTTACTGTTTGTGTTTATATTTATTCAAATTATCTATATTTTGACTTAGACATTTTTGTCATAATATTTTTTCACCTTGACGCTAAATTTGTTATTAATTTTATTGGGTTACATATACTGCTTTTTATGTTATTTAATGCTGACAATTTCCTAATGTTAAGTGGAGGATCTGTTGTTACTTTTATATTGTGCCCTCTTTTGAGGTTTAAGTTAATATCTTTGACTGATTATGTACGCTATGTTCGAGCAAGCCAATATAGTTGGCCAGCACCACTTGTATTGTTTATTTCAATGAAGTGTTTCTCTCTCCTTACTTTAAAATTTATAAATTAATTTGGTTTTATCATCTTTTAATTAGAATCAAATTATATTGAAGTGAGAGCATAAGTTCACGTATTACTTTGGAAAAACATTTAATGCGAAATGCAAGACTTTCTCTTACCGCAGTTATTACAATTTTAAGTGAAAAATTTTCCTTTGAACTTGGTATTTTTACTAAAGTTTTAGATTTGCTTAATAATATTTTTCTTACTACCTTTCAATCCCCAAAAATACGGATTGTAATCCCCACCCCCAGAGCCTTACCAAAATCATTTTCTCCGAAATAATGTTACCCATAAAAAGTATTGGTTCTTATAGTGCAGTTAGCATTTCGAGTTCAAAGAAAATTGTTAGAGCTTTTCCTTAGAAAATTTTAAAAAAACTAAACCACTCCTAATCTGTAAAGATGCATTTCCGGATTAATCATTTTTCTTCAAATTTAAAATTCTAGCAATGCTTTTAAAGTAAGTAAAATCAGATATTGTACTGTTATTGGTACTTCAGAGAATAGCTTAACAACTTGTCAGTTTCTACGGGGATTCTCTAAAATCAGTTTTCGACGAAAAATCTTCCAAATACACTGATAGATGTTTTGTTGGTAGGCGAGTTTTGAAGAAGTTTTAATCATTTTTCAGGAAATTGCGTAAAATTGCAAAACAAAAAAAATCACTCAGTAAAGTCGCAGTTTCGGTTGATGGGATTTTTGCCCGAAACCTTGATATCAGATGCGTTAGTGGTGCCTAAATATATATATATACTGTTTGAGCTTCTTGCAATTTTTTATGGCGCTTTGTGCAAGTTTGTATACGTATTCGCCAAAAACATTTTTTAATGATTATAATTTTAATTGAAAAATTTTGTTGAAACTTGAAATGTTTAGTGGCCCTAAATAATGTCAGATGTTTTGAGATATTTGTTTATCCATCTATCGTTAGCGCTATCAAGCTTGCTAAACTTGACCGTATTCCATCTTCTCTATTCTGCATCTTCGCACTCCCATCCTCCTAAAGTCGTTCTGAACGCGGTTATCCTCATCTTCTCGCACCACCCGTCCAAAAGCCATTCATAATCTTTTTCTTGACCCATTCTGCCTCCATTCTCGCCACATGGCCCAACCATCAACAGCCAACCTCTCATTATATAACTTACTAAGTCAGGTTGATCAAAACGCTCTCTTAGGTCAGTATGGCTTCTTACGCTAGACTCCCCGTTCATCCCTAAGGTCTTTCTGAAAACCTTTCTTCCCATGTGTTGCTGAGACGTTCATTTTGTTTTGTGAGTACCCAAGACTCACTGCCACATACATAAGTTCTGGCCGAATCATAGTTTGATACAATAGGACCTTGGCGCTTTGTCAATTTTGTATACGTATTCGCCAAAAACATTTTTTATCGTATTCTAGGAATCTCAAAATTAGAATTTCCGGATGAAAACTGAATTATGAAAATTTGACACGAACGCGTAATACTTCCGCTTATTAGGAAGAGTAATAGAAAGTAAAAATCTGGTGCGATACACTAGCACGATTTTTTCTTGCAGCAATGATTATAATTTTAATTGAACAATTTGGTTGAAACTTGGAATTTTTATTATAGGTTTAGTGGCCCTAAATAATGTCAGTTGTTTTGGAAACAGTCTGTATTCTATAGGTGGTTTTTAGGATATAGAGATAGCTGAATATAGCACTCGGATTCTTACTACCATCAATTCCCACAAATACAGATTGACAGTTTTCAGATAAACCTACACTCCCAGCAGCCACCTGAAATCAATCTTTCCAGAAAAATGTTTCAAATCAGAGTGATAGATTTCTAACTGTATAATTACCGTCCCAACTTTGAAGAAAATCATTGAGGCTGGTTCCCTGGCAAATACAAAAAAATCTGGTGTGAAACACTCACACAACTTTCTCTGATTCCAGGTCTCACAATTATAATTGACAAATTTTATAGTTTGTGTTCCAAATTTAACGAAATTCATCAAAAACTGAAAAAACTGTCGAGTAAAAGCGCACTTCCGGTTCACTAATTTTCTTGAAACTTGGAATTTTAGCCATCTATTTATTTCTAATTAATTTCGTTTGGATGATAGAATTGTATAATCAACTATGATAGCACTTTAGAGAAAAACATAACCCCACCCCTTCACCAAAAGTGCACTTACATGAATTTTTCCAGAGAAATGTTTCAAATAAAAGTTATAGATCTTTGTATGTGTAGTTTATATCGGAAGTTTCAAGAAAATCGTCGAAGCCATTTTTGAGAAAAACGCGAAAAAGTGAAAAAGTCATTTAGTAAAGTGGTAAGTAAACGCACTTCCGGTTATCCGATTTTTTTGAAACTTGGAATTTCAACAACATATTCAATTCTAATTAACATTATTTAGATGATAGAATTGTTTAATAAACTGAAATAGTACTTTAGATGAAAACCTAACTCCACCCGTCCCCCATAACTGCCCTTAAATGAATTTTCGCAGAGAAACATTTCAAATAAAAGTGATAGATCTTTGTATGCGTAGTTGATATACCAAGTTTGAAGAAAATCGTCGGAGCCATTTTTGAGAAAAACGCAAAAAAGTAAAAAAAAAAAACTAGTAAAGTGGTACTTCCGGTTGAGGAATTTTGATAGATAACGTACTGCCAGATCCCATGGTGATACCTAAACGAAATATCGTTTTAACTTTCTATGATTTTTCGTTTTAGCTATCTGTTCACATACACATACATACATACACACGCACACACACACACACTCACACACACACACACACACACACACCATTTGCTAAAAACCACTTTTCTAGACTCAGGGGATCTCCTCAAAACGGATATTCCCGGTGAAAACTCGATATCGAAAATTTGACACAATTACAATATTTCCTCATACTAGGAGTAAGAGAAAGTAAAAAAAATACCAATCCTGTTTAGTAAAGTCGCGCTTGGAATTCACGCGATGCTTTCAATGTAGCTTAATATTAATGAGATAGTAGTACCGGACATTGTAGTTGATTTGGCACTTTAGAGAACGTTGCAGCTTCGTTAGAAGTCAACTTGTACGGTAAAAATCTTTGAAATAAAATAATAGGCCTCTTTGTGAATACTTAGTAGGCGAATTTTAAAGAAGTTGGAGAAAATTGCGGAAAGTTGAAAAAGCCCTCCAATAAAGTCGCAATTTTGATTGGCAGATTTTGACCAAAACCAACGTGTCAGTTATGTTTTGGAACACACACACATACACTCCAAATACATAAAGAACATTCATTCCATAGTCGGGATCATAAAACATTTTTTTTTTGTGAAAACGCAATTTCCGAAATCTGACATGATCCCTATACTTCCCCTAGTCTGCTAACAGTAAATAAGAGAATGTAAAAATTTTTTACAAACATAAAAATACGGTAGCTTGATTTTGCAAAAAAAAAAAAAATTGATCGTCAAAACATTGACTCGAGTATCCCCCCCCCTTACTTGTGCAGCTTGACATCACCAGCTGCTTCTGCAGCAGAGTACACGTGCCTATGGTACATCTGTTCCCTACTCATCTATGCGAAAGGTGTTTCAATTTATTTAATGTTCTATTATAATGTACACTATAGTAGGGGTTAAACTGAAGTATCTATAGACTAGCGTCAACCACACCTGGTTTGGCGCACAATTTACTACATAAAAATGCACTCTAAGTCTCCCGCTACAAAAATTATCATATGGGTAAATGCAGATACGTTTCTGTTAGGTACATCTTTATTAATCGGCTTTTATAATAGCATTTGGCCGTTCTAAGCATTTTATATTTTTAATTACATTTATGTAATTACAAGATTTTCAAATAAAAGACGATTTCGGTAAGCTAATTTTTTATATTATCCAAAAATATAGCTTGTTCCAAATAAACAAGGTGGCGCCGCAAAATTTTCTTCCATTTTGGAAATACGATTTTTTCGAGAGATATTTCAGCAATTTTAATAAAAATTGTTTTCCTTATTTTCTGCCGTATAAGGCAGATAAATAAGTGAAATAAAATTTTTGTTTTTTTGTCTGAGACCCTGAGGGGAACTGGAACTGTTCGAGAACTCGACATTCGGAGCCTGTGAGAAAATTTCTCATCATCTTACATTCATACAAAGCAAGATAAGTATGTTGTGGTTGGTTCCGCAGAGCTGGAAAGCGTCAGAGCTATTTTCTGTGATAGCCTGCTTCTTTTTGTGGTCATCGACCGGGGTTTCGGGCGTTCGCCCATCATAAGGATGCTTTTTGTCAAACAGTGTGATAACATAGATTTGCACAGAGCAAATTATACAGATGTAAAAAGTGTACAGAGAGGATACAGAGTGTAAAAACTGAATTTGCTCGTTTGCTCTGTGCAAGTCTGTGTTATCAATCACACTGTTTTGACAAAACATCCTAATAATAGGCGAAAGCGCGAAACCGGTTGATGACCACAAAAAGAAGCAGACTATCGCAGAAAATATCTCTGAAGATAAGTATTTTAACCACGTTAGTAAGTAATGGTGGCATTGGAGCCAGACCGCCATTAAAGCACTAAGTTAATAATGTCATCAGTTCAAAAATGGTATGCCTTGGCAAACTCAATTAATTAACCTGGCCAGGGACAATAGAGTTATCCTATTTTGGTGCCAAAAGTGTTGGCGAAGTGGGAAGTGAGATGGCCGACACCTTAGCAAGGAAAGGCGCTACATTGCCCCCCCCTTATGGGGGACCCGAATCCTTTTGTGAGATAAGTGACCAGTCTTTCGGGAAGAGTGGACATAAACATTTTAAAATCTTGTGTTTTGTTACGGATTATGCCTCAGTTACTTGGTGTTTCGACAAAAACACTGACCAGAAATCAGAGTTCTTGGAGGAAAATTCGCAATAATTAAATTTTGAAAACTGAATAAAGAAAAAATATAAGAAAATAAAATTTAACCCAGTGTTTATTTTGAGTAATAGATGATAGAACGTGCAATGGATTTAGATGTTCTGTAAACTGCAATATTGTGTTGAGGCTGGGGTATTATTTTATTTATTTGATTAACAAATTGGAAATATAATTATTGTCCTAATTAATTCTAATGGTTAATTATTTCTATAGTTAAAATAAAATATACGCTCTAGTGATTATAATTAGAAACATAATTTCCAAGTGTTATATAGTGGTACTGTGTATGTAAATTGACACGTGCTCAGTTTTCTTCCCGTGTAAAATATTCTAGAGAATTAACACTAGCTTGAGCCATTTTCTATTATTATTAATTAAGATATTAATTAAGTGTAATGTATGAAATACATTCCATATTTGTTGTTACATGGTAATACAAGAACATGTCTTAGCAGGTAGATAATATATACATATGTATATGGTATCTGAACATGTTTCTATTAATTGTTTCTTTTGAATTATGCATGGTATTATATAGTTATTATATTTCTGAATGTCTTTTAAGAATAATGCCAACATTAATACTCAAAAATAAACATGAACATAAATATGTGAAATATGAGTATCAGTTTTGTATAATTATAAAACCTGCGTTGAAATATAAGGGCTTTTATATTTCGTTAAAGGGGGGGCAAATATAAACGAAAGATGTGGGCCACTACAGTGTAGTTATTCAGTGCAAAGAAATCTCTGAAGATTAAAGGCTTATCTTTGCTGTAAAATAATAAGGATATAACAAATCTTTTAGCTGCATGCTGCGGGTGGGGTATTCTTTTCATTTCTAGCGATGAAGTGGCTTTTAAATATTTTTATTAAAATTTATGGAAAATATCGCTGAGTAAATAAGCGTAAAGTTTGTTAGTTTCTCTTATAAGCTGGAGAAATATTGAAGTAAATATTGCGAAATATTCGAAACTGAGTTTTTCAAATAAGTCCTGAATTCAAAAAGAAAATGATTCTCCTGGGGAAGGTGTATTATTTTCAGAAATTAGTTGTAAATATGACAATATAAAAGCTTGAATCGAAGAGTTAATGCTTGGTATTGCTGAATATCAAAACTTTTCAGAAACTTGATAAAATGTCCATTTACGTGTTCATTCATTAAAAAAGCTTGCTCCTATGATTGGCTATGAAATTCCTGGCAGAACAAAGAAGAATCTTATCAACTTTGACCTTTGGTACTTGAACAAGAGGAAACTGAAAAAAGATATGGATCCCATGCCTGTGGTGTTGGCAATTAATTGTAAGTCGATTCAAATGAGCCCTGTTTCTCCCCTTCTCCTATATGGGGAAGTGGACTGTCAACTTCTTCAGGGATTTTGACGTCCCTGCAGGAGCCTGAGCTTAACAACTCGACACATACTCTGATCTCCAAGACCGACTATATTCTGTGACCAAACACTAACACTAGAACTTTAAGGTCGAAGTGGAATCGACTTAATAAACCCCTCCCTCTCCAACAAACATCTAATATCCTGTTAATAAGGTTTGGGATTGTGAAGAAGTCGAACTTGTGAATGGGCTAACTCTTCGGCTGGTGATTTTTGGTGAAAAACTGGTTTTTGTGTGTTACTCTTTCACATTGTTCGCCCTGTGCAAATGTTTTACCCAGTCTCGAAGGATTTATTCCTAAAAACTTTGGCGACTGGATTTTGTTTAGTTTTTGGCAATTTTTTTTTCGAAAACTCTCCCACAGTTTCACTTATTTTTTTTAAACTTTGTATTCAGACAGCACAAGTGTAGAGCTTTTTTTTTTAAGAAATTTTTTTGGGGGGAAACTGGATTTTTGAAGGGTAGTTAGATAGTGGAGATGTCTAGTTTCCCTCTAATATTGTATTTTAATATATTCATTATATTATATATATTTTTTGTTCTAATAGTGATGGTATTCAATTTTGTACTTCCGACCAGTGGTGTTATTCAGAATATTGTACAACCGGTACATTTAACCTAATAACCTAGCCAGAACATGAGGCTGTTATTAATAAATAACCAACTTATCAAGTTCTAATATAATCTAAGCTAATTGCTAAGAAAACTACCTTTTTAAATCTTTATTTATTAATTCATAACTGTTTACACATCATATTAGGATTATATTATAATATCCGTAAATCTACCCTAATAGTTTCCAAATAATGATTATTGCCAGGTAAAAGGTAGGACTTTTTTCTTTTACTCTTTTGTCATTAACTCTAAATGATGTACTCCTCTCTGACAAGATTTAAAATAAAAAACTGTGTCAGGGTCGTTCTATTGAAGATTTTCTCATTAAATTTATTGTCATCAAGTGAACTTGTCTCTGTTAACAGAGGATTTCTTTAAATTAAATGAAATATTCATTGTACTTAAACTCTTTCAGCCATGGCGGAATTAACTGTAATACATTTAAAATTCTGTTTAAGAGACCATTAAGAGGAAATTGATTTTTCACCGAAAAATACATGTTTTAGGGGGAGTCCCCTGAATACGAATAATATGTATTTTTAGCGAATGGTGTGTGTGTGTGTATGTGTATTAATAGAATACCTCAAAAACGAAAAGTCACAGGAAGCTCAAACTTTTGTATTCCGTTTAGGTACTACCCCACACCGCTCTCAGACACCAAGATTTCTAGCAAAATTCATCAACCAGAACTGCGACTCCCCCCCCCCATTTTTCGTGATTTCCTCGTATATTTTCTTTAAACTTCGTATACGATTTACACACATAAATATCTATCACTTTTATTTTGGAACAAATTACCAGGGAAATTGATTTTTGGTGGTTCTGGGAGAATAGTAGGGTTATGTTTTACCTCTAAAGTACCACATCAATTTAATGTATGGTTTGGCCATCTATATAATTATTAAGAATTGATTGGATTTAATAAAGTTATTAATTTAAAGAAAAACAGCCGATCAGAGTCTGATTTTCTTTATGGTTTCCTCAAGTTTCTCTTCAATACAGATTTCTTCAATAATTATCAAGTGTACAAAGAGACACTTGCAGGAAGTGAAAGTTGTCTAAATATTCTTTACGAGTATTTCTAATTTATTAACAACTTACTGATACACTATTAATCATTCCTAATCTTTGAAATTGCTTTACCAAAAAAAAAAAAAAAAAAATTATTACTAATGAGTTTTAAAGCTGTAATTATTCTAAGAAGTTTGTTTTTTATCTGTTGCTAGTTTGGATGTCCGTATATAGAAACAGTCTACATACCTTCCTTATCTATTTGAAGTTAAATATAACACGCCTCTTTTATATTCTCCTTTCATCTTCCTCTATCTTTCTTCTCTTCTTTCTACTACTCCTCTTTGCTTACTACTTTATTATCCATAACACTCCTTATATGGTTCAAAATATTTTTCTTCCGGATTTATAATATTTTCTATTTAATATTTCAATACTTGTGCAAACATTGTATTATACTATGTACTATAACCTTTAAATTTGTTCGAAGCTCCTCTTGTTACGTGTTAAAACAATTCTTCCAATTTCTTTCAATGCAAATGTTTGTGAGATAAAATATCACAAAGGGAAAAATAAAGAGGAAGAGACGAGATAAATCATTAAAATAACTGTATTTTTTGTTTATTTGTTGTGATTGAGGAAGTATTTTAAAACGTTGAGTTCTAACAGAGACATACAATAAATGACAAATTTTCTTCATACTACCGTTTATTTTACTAAGATATTTAGTTGTGTACAATTTTATGTCAATGGGAGAATCTAAAAAAAAAAAAAAAAAATACTTTATTAAGGAAAGCTTAATGTTACCCCTTAAATGAACTTTCCCGGAAAAAATTTTCAAATAAAAGTGATAAGTCTCGGTATAAACTATAGTTAGTATAACAAATTGAATGAAATCCAGAAAAAAAAACTGTTCAACAAATTCGGCATTTCTGGTCAATCGAGTATTTTCATACTCAGAATTTTGACAACATATTTAATTCTAATTAATATTAGTTAGATGAATGAATTGAACAATAAATTAAAATACCACTTTATAGGATAACATAACCCTACCACTCACCCAAAAACCATCTTAAATGAATTTTTCCAGAGAAATATTTCAAAAGTTCTTAACATATTGTAGTTGATTATACATAATTTAAAGAAAAAATCGTTGAAGTAATTTTCAGAAGAAAATAGCAAAAAAAGGGGTAGTAAAAATAGTTTTCCCGGTTGAGAAATTTTGACAGAATTCCGACTTCCTGTCGGATCTCATGGTGTTACAATTTTTTACTTTCTGCGATTTTTCGTTTTCATTTTGGAGCTCACTGTTCGCATAACACATACAACTCACACACACAATTTTTTAATAAACACTATTCCGAACTTGGGGAATTCTAAAAATGTATTTCCGGAGAAAAGTGGACATAAAATTTGACGCTATAACAATCCTTCCCCTTACACAGCTGAGAAGTTAAAAAAAAATCTTGCATGAAACCCTCACATGCAAATTCTCTTGTTGCTAATCCACTCCGTACTGGAAATTTTACTAAATAGTTTATTCCTTTAATTTTCCTCCAGTTGGTGACAGGATTGTAACGTTGTGTGTGTGTGTGTGTGTGTGTGTGTGTGTGTGTGTGTGTGTGTGTGTGTGTAGTATCAATGCGAAATTAAATTATTCAAAAATAAAAATTTGCAGAAGGTCCAAGTTTGATATTATTGCTTTTAGCATCGTTAATAATCCCACTTTAGTAGATATCGTCAATGTCCATCAACCGGTATTGGAACATTAATGAAATTACTGAAGAGATTATGAAACATCTAGGACATTAAAAGAACATTTGGGACCGTGTCGGGCCCAGTAGTCTTGGAAATTATGGGGGGGGGGGAGTCCATCCAGCTACTGTCGGAGGAAAGGAAATACATCAATAGAAGAAGCAAGAATTTGGGCCGACAGAAGCAAGAAAGTAGGGTGAGATACGAATGTTAAGGGAGTTGAAAGGCTTGGGCATGTGGAAAAGGAAACCCTTTGCCGATGGATCGCGAGGCGGATTTCGGAAGTTCATCGGTGTTCTGCAGGCATGGAGCACAGCTGCTTCTGGAGTATCTCCGTATGGTTGGGTGTTACTGGGGAGCCGGATTGTCCTTATTGTACTGATACGATTCTTCGAAGATATGATCTTCGTTTGTTGAGGGTGGGGTGGGATATCGAAAGAACGGGCTGGAAGGGACTGTAGGCGGTATTACTGAGGGAAATTTCTTGTAGGAAAGATTTTAGAGGCTGAGGAAAATTGGAACATGGTGGTACATTTTATTAGAAGATTTTTTTGGGGAAAAGAAGGGAGTCATTGACAGGCGACTTAGGAGAGGTAGAAGAAATTGGTGATTGCGTGTTCGTGATGGGTAGGATTGCGCCCTGTAGGGGCTAAGGAATGGGGTCCTGGACCTGAAGTAATATGTTAAACGGTTCCGAGTCAGGCTCTCCGACGACAGAGGGGTGTTTTTTCGTGGACGAGGTCCCACACAATCGGAGAACATTAGTTTTTTTTCACCTTATCTTAATAAAAAAGGAAAAAAAAACATTGATCATCAGTGTGATAATACAGACTTGCACAATGCAAAAATCAGTTTAAACTCTGTTTTGAGAAACGTTTTGTTGTGATGCTGTTATAAGCAGGATGTTTATTTTCTTTATACTTTGTTAAGGCTACATCTTGTTTCCAGTTTTAAAAGGCAATGTAGTTTTGGTTCTTTAAAAATGTAACCCAACATCGGGAAAAGCCGGATCAAGTAAGTAAGTAAATAAAAATGTAAAACGTCAATGAATCGAAATATTATTTGATGGTGTAAATATTTGTTTATTTATATACACTATCTTATTTTCAATGTTCTTCACTATATAAACTAATATTTAATTTACCTTTATTACGAGATCAGTTGCTGACACATTATGGAATAACTATAATAAGCTAGTAAAAAAAACTATTAATTTATCTGGGAACACTATTTGACATTCACACCCATGCTATGTGATATTCGCATATGCACATACAAACATGCTCGATTTTTTTTTGTACGTGTTTACGCATGTGATTGTCGTTATTGGTTAATGTATTTGTAGAAAGATGATGGTAGGGATTCGTAAGCAAATTTTGATTGTCGGTTTATTAAGTTCTGTTCCAATGTATTATGTTTGGAAATATTTGGAGTTATTTAAGGAACTCCAGGTGTCGTCCTTTTGAGCCTGAGTGTGTTAGTATTGCTTCAGCGTTGTGGAGATGTCGGCAAGTTTAGAGATGGCGTATTTGGAATTAGTTTTGTAATTTTATATTTCCCCTCATTGATGTTTTCCATTTTACTTTTTTTTTTATTCCTAGTAAGAGGAAGTATTTAAAGCAATAAAAATACAGTGCCTATTAAAAATGGAAACAATATGTGGCCCTAGTCGGGATATAAAGAAAGAAAGCCCTTACTAGAAAACTCAGTTTAGGTCATAACAAAACACTACTGAAAGAAAACATTGTGTAAACTGCTTTTGCCCTGTGTATGGACGGGTGGAGGACAATATGATAATATTGTTTCATCAAGATATGCTTATGATGGATTAGGTTAGTGTAGTAATTGTGTTCCTCCATAATATTAAGAGGTTAACCAAATGGATTTTACTGATTTTTCTAGATTGAAGAATATTATTTGTCAAATAGAAGTTGAGAAATAAATTGAGAAAAAATGTTGTGAGTGGCTTTTATAGGTCAAAGAGATTTTCAAAAAAAAATTAGGTGCAAAATTGTAAATTAGTATTACATTGCTCTTTGTACATGTTTTGGTGGAATGATTCTAGTTTATTGCACACACCAAATTAAAGGGGATTATGCAATTTTTAATCTTGTAAAAAGGTAAAAAAGAGGCAATTTACTGTAAAGTCATTGATAGTACTTTGCGACATCATAGTATTATAATAGATAAAGGCATTTTTTGTGTGTTTGTAAAAACCTAATGTTGAAAGAGCCTTTGTCTGATGATGGGGCTGCACTCTTTTGACCGCTACGGTTCGATCTGGACCAAGGACAACTTCGTTTCCGTTTTCCGGTTCAGTGATGATTACATGGACAAACCTGCAAACACGCCCTTTTATATACAAACTACTACTACAACAGCGCTAGCTATTCACTGCCACAACACTCTACTATACAATTGTTACTGATCTATAAAATACGTTGTATTATTTTTATTCCAATGTATTCATCATTGATACACTCTACAGATCACTTTTTGCAAACTGATTTTCATATAAAAGAAATCAACATCATTCTTTTTAGATTAGTACAACAGTCAGGTGTGTTTTCTCAACAAAACTTTCGTAATGCAGTTGTTTTTTGATCGAAGTTTGAGTTATTATTTCTGTTTACCAACTACATCTTTCATTTATTTTTGGCAGTGAATTTTGATAATTAGTGCTTCTGAGACAGGTAGCTGTTTCATTTGATTTTTTATTTGATATGAAATCTTCACTTTTTCCTTATTCTTACTGTTTGTCTAAGAAGTAAGTATTGCGAACGAGTCAAATTTTCTAAATGGCGTTTTTACCGGAAATACAAGTTTTGATGTGTCCTGAATAAGAAAAAAAAATCTGGTGTGAAACACTCACACAACTTTCTCTTACTCCAATTCTCAAAATTATAATTGACAAATTTTATAGTTTGTGTACCAAATTGATTCAAATACGACGAAAACTGAAAAAAAAAAAACGTTCAGTAAAAGGGCACTTCCGGTCAACTAATTTCCTTGAAACTCGGAATTTTGGCCATCCATTCATTTCTAATTAATTTTGTTTGCATGATAGAATTGTATAATTAACTATAATAGCATTTTAGAGAAAAACATAACCCCACCCCTCCCCTAAAAATGCGATTAAATGAATTTTCCTAGAAAAATGTTTCAAATAAAAGTTGTAGATCTTTGTATGTGTAGTTGATATACCAAGTTTGAAGAAAATTGTTGGAACTATTTTTGAAAAAAACGCAAAAAAGTAAAAAAAATACAACAACAAGTAAAGTGACCCACTGTCAGAATCCCATGGTGATATCTAAACGGAATATCAAGTTTCAACTTACTACGGTTTTTCGTTTTTGAGCTATCCTGTTCACATACACACACACACACACACACACACATCATTTGCTAAAAACCACTTTTTTCGACTCATAGGACCTCAAAACGGATATTTCCGGCGAAAACTCGATATCGAAAATTTGACACGATTACAATACTTCCTCTTACTAGGAGTAAGAGAAAGTAAAAAAAAAAATGGTGTGGAACATTCATACGACTTTCTCTTACTGCAAATAATATAATTTAATGGACGAATCTTCTTTAAATTTGTTAGATTAAAATCTAAACAAACGTCTAAATGAGCTTGCCAGAAAAAAGACGTTAGGGGTTATCAGGTATATAACAGTTTGTAACTAATGTGGGAGTGTCCTCTGTCTGTCTCAACTAATAAAGCTTATAGTGTAGTTTAAATTTTAATCTAACCTGATAGGTCGCTAGAAACCCTTAAAATCAGTTTAAACAGAAAAATGTTTCAAATAAAAAAAAACCATGGATGTTTGACTGAAATTCTATCAATGCTTCTAATGTTTTTTTCCCTTACTCACGGAACCTCAGAATATGTATTTTTTGTGAAAACTCAATTTCGTAAATTTGATATGTCGCAATAATTTTCTTGGTGAAAAGTAGGAGTAAGAGAAAGTAACATTTTTAGCGAATGTACCCCGCCCTTTCTTTTTCTCTCTAACTCTGTTATGTTTAATTTTGAATTATTTTCCCGGAAAGTAGAATTAAGTTGAATTCTGGAGATCTGAGACTGGAAACTTAACACTGAAAATTTTATTCTCAATAAATGATAAAAGTTACAAGAACTATCTAATCGCTCATTTAGAAGGAAGTCTAACTTATCCTTACATCAGCTTCTTTTATATTTATTTTCTCTAAAAAATATAGTGAACCTCCTTGATAACACGCCTAGAGATAACGCTGATTCATACAACGCGCCGAAAAAATTGGGATCCTTAGTCATAGAACACGATAAACCGTCCTATATAACATATACCGTACATTTAATTTTTTTTTTTAAACATTTCGCCAATATAGTCGGCGTGACAGAGAATGGAATACATAGTTGACGTGCGCTTGGAGGCTCAATGGTGGCACCTTGATGCGGTTAGTAATCGAACTATTGAGCCCAGCTTTTGTATGGCAAGCTGAATGTCTGTATAAAAGTAAAATGTACAATGAATAAATATAGTGGAAATATATTTTTCTTCAACTTTTGAATAAATAAAAATACAAATTCCTCACTATTTTTCGAAATTTAAATTTAATATAATTGTTAAATGTCGGAGGTAACCACAAAGAAGTGCCTATGTTATCGTCTTAAGCCAGCTACACACGTAACTGCATACTTGAACGGTATACATGCGCAGTCCACTTGTACATGCATACTTGATCATTTGTATGGAAAACTTACACAAGTCAGAAAATGTTTAAACTTTCATACTGCATACTTGTGCCGCATTCTTGTTTATGTTTAAAACGTTGTTGTACAACCTCTCTGTCTTGTGCTCGCCAAAGCGTTTCTTTTACTTTGCGAGTAAAAGTGTATAAAGATTATATTATTAAAATATATAATTTATAAATAATTATTATGTCGGTTAATTTTAGGAAGGAGCATAGGTCAATTATAGAAGAATTTATTCATATCTATGAAAGCAAACCGTGTCTGTGGAATGTAAAGTGTAAAGACTACCACGATAAGGGGTAAAAAGATGTTTCTTATGCCAGACTAATAACAAAACTTTCAGAAATAGAGCCAAATGTTACTCGAGATAAATTAGTGAAAAAGTTTAACAGTATGCGTACCAATATCAGGAAGGAGAGGAAGAAACTGGAATTTACCTAGAATCGCAGCGTTCTGGGTTGGTACTGACGATGTTTATGTACCCTCACTGTGGTACTATAATATGTTCAATTTTTTGGAGGACCAAGGGATAATAAATTAATGTGCTTTCGTTCCGCGAACGGTTTTTCGTTCGTAAAGCTTTTTCGTTTCTCCAGCCATTCTTTACACCACAAAGAACGATCTTTTCGTTGACTTTTTCTTTGGTAAATTAAAACAAGAGCAGCTAAAGCGAGATCGTCGTCTTCGGCCATAGTCGCCAGCTGCTAACTGTTCAAGTATACATGAGCCGTGTGGATCACATGTATGCTTGCGCAAAAGATCTGCGCATGTATACCGTTCAAGTATGTAGTAACGTGTGTAGCCGGCTTTAGTAATATGCATATCACGTGAAGAATTCATAAATCGTCATTATTATTGTGATTGTTTAGAAAAATATTTCTTTCGTCCTCTAAAACAGTCTTGGCCAGAAAATATGAGGATGGACTATTTTAGTTTTCTTTTAAATTCCCTTAAAGCGCTCTGGTAAATAATACGATATTTTTTTATAAATTTCAGTTTGCACGACTAAAACAGCTAAAGTTTCTATATGTAAATAAATAACCAGTATTCGGTTATTTATTTTTTCTTTTTTATTTTTCTGGCTTTTTGTAATCAGTTATGGAACTCATGTTTATTAGTCTGATACAATATTTTTGTAAATCTCGGTTACCACCCTCATTATGTAGGAGTCCACTGTATTTCAAATCTAAAGTGATAATCCTGAAATGTGAGTAGTATGCATGCAGAGGTTCAATGAAAATCGTAAGACCTTTTTTTGAAGAACAACACGGAAAGCTCCATACTACAATCGAATAATTCCAGTCTTGAGGAATTTTAATCGAAATCGGGCTGTAAGATCGATATTCGAATAGATTAACAAGTTAAAGTGTCTTGAGATTTTTCAGTTACACTGCTCACGTATATACATTCAAATTTCATTGTTGCAAGGTGACCTTCAGAACATTTCGGATGAAAGCTGGGAAGTAAGCAGCAGATACATTCTCTCTCTCTTGCAGCAGTGAGAGAAAGTTAAAATTATTTCATATCTAATAAATTTTTTTTTGTTTTAGAATCTCATGAAAAAGGAACAATTATATATATATATATATATATATATATATACTGGATGATAACGATTCCAGTCATAGTTGAATATCTAATTTGTTTGGTATTCGGTAGTGCGGAAATTTCAATTGAATTTCCTCCAATCATGGGGGTTGCCACTTCAAATTCCTTTGATGTACTCTAGAAATAGATTTGCCCAACCTACTTTACCTGTCATAAACTGCTTTCCACTTGTACAAACCCTAATTGGTAATTTAATTAAAAACCTCTATATTGTTACCTAATGTTCAATTTAGTAATTTTGTGTTCAGTTTAACAATTTTTTATTTATTTGTTAACTTGTGTTTTTTTTTTTTAATCATTAAGTTTTATTTCGTAGTTTAAGCTTTATTGCGTGTCTACGTATGTAATTGAGTCTTTATGCGTTCGTCTAGTGGACTAGCGCACTCGCTTTTATTGTAAGAACTCCAATGTGGGCAAAAACGGTGTTGATCCCGTATCGGGTGGAAAAAGTGGGTAGCTACAGTTTAGTAACGAATCTTCTGGCGATTACCAGAACTAAACGGCAGTAGGATCCACGGTATGCTTACCATACTCCTCCCACAAATAGAAATCGTGTCTGACAAGCTTTGGCCCTTCTGCTGAAGAGATATTAACTCTAAATTTGCTTAGAAATTCATCAGAATTTTTTCATATACCGATAAAGCTCCCCTTTAGAAGGAATTAGCCACTTTCCCAGGGAACTAACTAATTTTCCAATATATCAAGCTTTGATTTGCGACGTATGCCATGCGTTGGGCGAAGTTTGTCCTATAGTAACAGTATTCATTCCTTCTGCAGATCGTATATACCAGGCATTTCCAGTAAGTTAGTGTACTGAATTTTTGTAGGTTACAAAAATTTTTATTTGAACAAAAAAATTACCTGGTTACATTAGTACATATGTAAGCTACTTTTCGACATAGTCACCATTCCTCTGAGGTGGTGAACTGGGGTATTAATTTTTTGATGCCTTCCTCGAAGTAGTTTCCCGCCAACCCCTTCGTCTACTTCTCCACCTCCCCTTCACCTCCTCGTCGGTTGAAAACCTTTTTCCACCCATGTGCAGCTTCAGGGAGGTAAAGAGATAGTAATCTGAAGGTGCTAGGTCAGGGGAATGCGCGGGGTGGTTCAGGACATCCCATTTAAACGAGGCAAGCAGTGTGTGGTCTGGCATTGTCGTGCAGCAGGCAGACTCCCTTTGTCAGCATGCCTCTCCTTTTGTTCTGAATCGCCCTCCGCAATTTTTTTAGGGTCTCACAGTATCTTGCAGAGTTGATGGTCTCCCCTTGAGGCATATATTCAATTAAAATTATGCCTTGACATTCCCAAAACACGGATGCCATGATTTTCTTGACTGAAATTGTGGTTTTGAACTTTTTGGCGGAGGGTGAAGAGGTGTGACGCCACTGTTGAGACTGCCTTTTGGTTTCAGGTGTGTAGTGTGCAACCCAAGTTTCATCTCCAGTAATGATGGAGCGGAGAAATTCATCTCCATGGAGTTTGTAGCGTCTCAAAAACTCTTGCCCGACCTTGAATATTTCACACTTGGCGGGAGATTGGATTGACATTTTTCACGAAACGTATTGTCGCGTCGACAGTTCTCAACGTACTGACCTCGAACCGGTCTCGTTGCGGAGGGAAGGAATCAGGCTACACGATAGTGTAGCCAACATGTCGAAAACAAAATCCCTCCGGCCGTGAGAGCCTCAGTACACTTACTTTCTGGACATGCCTCGTACTAACAATAGATAGAACGCTGTCCTTCCTTTTCAAAAAAATCTGGTATGAAACAATCACCCGACTTTCTCTAACTGCAATTTACATAGTTATAATTGACTACATCCGTTCTAACATATAATTCTTACTAGATGTTTAATTATCTTCAGTTTACCTGAATGGGAGAATATAAACTTTGTAAAAAGACTTTTTTGAGGGAAACATGATCTCCCCTTCTCCAGAACCGATCTCCCCTTCTCCAGAACCTCCCTTAAAGCAATTTTCTTGGAAGAAGTTTTAAGCAAAAGTGATAGTCATGTCTGTCTGTACGTATAGTTAGTATACCAAGTTTAATGAAACCTGGTGTTCTTGTGGACAAAATCGCAGAAAACTGAAAAAAAGAAGAAAAAACTGTGTTCAGTAGAGTCGCACTTCCGGTCAACCGCTTTTCTTCAAATTCGGAATTTTGGCAACATATTTAATTCTCATTATTATTATTATATAGATAATAGAATCGTATAATAAATTAAAATAACGCTTAAAAACATAACCACACACCTCTTCCAAAATAACTCTTAATGAATTTCCCCAGAGAAAGGTTTCAAATAAAAGAACGTTATGTTGATATACCATATTTAAAGAAAATCGTTACAGCCGTTTTTGAGAAAATCGCAAAAAACTGAATAAATTGGTTACTTCCATGGTTGATTGATTTTTACTGAAACATTATTGCCAGGTATGCTGTGAATTCCATTTTGTGTTATACTAACATACACAGACCGATTTCTAAAAACCACTTTTTTGTATTAGGAGAATCTCAAAACATCCGGTAAAAACTGGATTTCCGGTGAAAACTCAATTTCAGAAATTTGACACGATCGCAATACTTCCTCTCTTATATGGAGTAAGAAAAGTAAAAATTGACCTTCCAATGCGAGATTCCAAGTGATAGTATTGAATTCTCGAATGGATGTATTAGGTGGAGAGAATTTAGGTCTGGTTGATGAAATGAGATTGACTTTATTAACACTGGTTAACTAATATATTAATAAAGAGAATATTATTAAACTGTCCTCAACTGTATCGAACTGTCTTTTTATGGACTGTCCGTCGCTATATTTATATAGTTTCTCCCACTCCAATCCGAAAAAGAGTGCTTGGGTTTGTTTGTCTACTCTTACTGTCTTTGGTGGCTGATCTCTCTTTGGCTGCTGTTACATCATACAGTTGAGGACAATTTAATACAGTCAATCACTACGTGTCATTACCCATTTACCACTCTACCTTAACCATTCTCTATTGTAAAGTCCAGGCAGTCTGTGTCTCTTTATTAATATATTAGTTAACCAGTGTTAACAAAGTCTTCTTCTTGATATCATCAACCAGACCTAAAATCTCTCCACCTTAACACATCCATTATACTCGTTTTGTATTGAAAATCAGAAACACTTGTTCTGTCATTTTTGTTTCTACCCACTTATGGAAGTTTGTACGACTCCGTATTTGTTAAGCATTCGGTTATACATTTCAGATGGTTTCACAGTATGGAAGGCAGAAATCATACCACTAAATGTCGTTCTTCTCTTTTAGTTATTTTATACTAATAACAGGGATGCCAACATCATACTATATTGTAATCATAAGATTTTTCTTGTTGGCCGTTAGTTGTAATATGAAAACAATAATTAGTTGGCTTCTCGACCAATTGATGGTAAAAAAACAAAACCAAAAAGTAAATTTTGTAATTGTTTTTTTATTATGACAGTTCGACGTTTCGACAAACTTTGTTTGTCTTCTTCAGGAACAATACAAAACAAAATTAAAGAAAAAACAAAATTATAACATGAAACACAAACAAAAAACCAAATACATAGGTGAGATTACAGTAGTAATGCTAAGTCTGTTATAATTTTGTTTTTTCTTTAATTTTGTTTTGTATTGTTCCTGAAGAAGACAAACAAAGTTTGTCGAAACGTCGAACTGTCATAATAAAAAACAATTACAAAATTTACTTTTTGGTTTTGTTTTTTTACCATCAATTAGTCGAGAAGCCAACTATTTCAACTGTTTTCATATTATATTGTACATATCGATATTTTTTATTTAATCGATATTCCTTGATTCTTTGTCCTGTTTACTTATTGAATGATCCTCTCATATCTTACAGCTGTTATGTTTTACAACACACAATATTCCGTAATGATAATTAATGTTATAAATTGAACAGAAAATGGTGTTCTGTTTATATATTTTTACGGCTCACAAGTGTTCAACTTAACTCGCTGCACACTTCCTAGTTCCGTATTCTAAGTTTGTATTTATAGAAACAGCACTGATTAGAAAGGCTTTATAATAAACAGTACTAGAGTGCAACACTTATATAAATTCTATCCTATTTTAACATTCGATATTCTGTGTTACTTTCTTCAGAAATTAACTGTTATAATACATTTTGCATATTTACTAAATACGACTGAATTGATTGGGTATTAAAATGAATATTGTTTCAAAAATGTAAAACTACGTAATAAGGCTTAGTGAAATTTATAGTAGCTCTTAATTAATAATTATTATTAATTTATTTAATTTCTTATTGTTCTAATGCAAATTTATAATTAAATTACTGAAATGTCTTTTTTTTATTGTAATAGTTACAATTATTATAGACAAATTTCCTTCAATTTTGGAATATTTAGTAAAAGTTTGGCCTAAATATTACATGTACATATATAGGTACTTGGCCCATATATAGGTATATTGTACTTTCTCTGTGTGTGTATGTGGGCAAAATATCACAAAAACACAAAATAATCACAGGAAGTTCAAACTTGGTATTCCGTTTAGATACTACCACCGCATCTGACAAAATGCTATAACCGGAAGTGCCAACTTGCTGAATTTTTCCTTCAGTTTTCCGTGATTTCCTCGAAAAAGGCATCAGCGATTACTTCTTATACTCTCTACATACATAAATATCTATCACTTTTATTTAAAAATCTTTTTCTGCAAAATTTATTTTTTGTGGAGGGGAGTAGTAGGGTTATGTTTACTTTTATAGTACCACTTCGGTACAATGAATGGTTCTGATCACCTATAATATTATTAATACAAACTAGAAGCATTGTTAGAATTGAAGACATTTGAAAGTTAACCGGAAGTGCGTATTACAGAACAGGTTTTTGATTTTTTTTCATGAAAACGAGCATAAGGATTTTCTTTAAACTTAAAATGATCATTGCTAAGATAGATCGTATCATTTTTGTTGAAACATTTTTCCAAAAACAAAAAAAAAGAAGAATATTTTAGAGTGGTTTGGGACGCTTCTCAGTTACGCTTAAATTTAAATTGATGGTAAGTGGTCTTGCGATGGAGGACGCCCATAATGTCCATCAGTTGTACATGTATAAACCTCTTTTTTTTTTATGTCCAACCATCTTTTAACGTTTCTAAACTTTAGAATTTTTTTTTTTAAATCTTTATAGCGCGATAGCGCTATAAGTAACAATCAATCATACAAAGAACATACATACAAAATGAGTGGAGAAGCTACCCAATGGTAACACTCCAAAACTATACAAAATCACTATTGACTCTCTTCACTTGAGAGGAGATCACGAGGCCATTGCCTTTTAAGACGTCTAGGAGGGTTATTAGGAAGTGTTCGGGAAGACAGGTGTTGAATTAAACGGTTTGTGTGAGTCTGTAGATTAATATGAAATTTCCTGTAACGGGTTTGGGCGACTCGAGCAGTGAACGTTATATTAGGACCAGTATGTATGGTTCGATTGGAGACGTAAAAAGGAGCGTTTACAATGTTACGCAGGATTCTGGATTGTAGGGATTGGAGTCTTTGGAGATTTGAGCGTTTGGATGAACCCCAGATAGACTTTAAAATAGATGTATTAATTAGTCTTTTATTGTCTAGGGAAAGTTTAGATCTGATGTCCAGTAGTCTTTTAAGTTGTTGAAAGCGTCTGTTTAGTTCTATTGTTTTAAATCGTGTATGAGGATTCCATGTTAGTCTTCGGTCTAAGTAAAGCCCAAGATAGCGAGCAACGTTGACTTCTGGTAAGGGAATTAAGTTGTAGTTGACTGGGGGAAGAATAATGCGACGCAGACTGAAGGTAATCTTTTGGGACTTATTTTCATTTAATGACCCATTTTTTGAACCAATTTTCTAGGGAGGAGAGGTGGGTGTAGATTTCTATGGGCTGTTACGGGATCATTATTGGAAGGCAGGATAGCAGTATCATCTGCATAGGTGAGCAGGATGGAATCAGGCTGTACTTTAGAATTTTAAAGAACATTTTTTATTGAAATTGATTCACATACATTAAGATGAAGTCGTGTGTATGTTTTGCATTAGAATTCTTTTGTTTTGTTAAGCGGAAGTTCTACGATCGTGTCAAATTTTCGAAATTGAGTTTTCACCGGAAATACCAGTTATGAAGCCTCTGTGGAGAAAAAGTGGTTTTTAGAAATTGGTTTCTATGCGCGTGTTTTTGATAGGTTTAAAGGTGGTTAGCATAACTCAAAAACGCAAAATTGCAAAAAAAATCAAACTTGACTAGAGGACCTGACAATAAGGATATGGTCAAAATCGGTCAACCGGAAGGACAATTTTACTAAATGGATTTTCTTTATTTTTTTTTACGATTTTCTCGAAAACGGTTTTCTTTAAACTTGGTATACGGACTACACATATAAAGAGCTGTAACTTTTATTTGAAATATTTTCCGAAGAAAGTTAGTGGTTTTTGGAGCGCGCGTTGGAGGGGGGGTTACGTTTTTTTTTTTAGTGCTACTTTAGTTTATTATTTGATTCTTTCATTTGTATAATATTAATTAGAATTGAATTGTTGCCAGAATTCCAAGTTTGAAGAAAATCGGATGACAGGAATTGCGACTTTAGTTTTGATTTCCTCAAAAAAAGTTGTCTAATTAAGTTTTGATTCTCTCAGTGATGTCACATTGAAGGCAACTAAAACATTTAGTGTGAAGGAAATTTGTGAATATAATAACTATGTAAATAGTGAGAGAAAGTTTTATGAAAAACATGGTAAAAGTTTGAAAAGATTTCTAAATGATTCAAACCAAATGTCCAAATTTTCACATGTTAAGGGGAGAACAACCCTACCTAATTGATGAATGCATCAGTCAACAAATCATTAGTCACTGTTGTGTTGTGGCCAGACCATTATTTATCTGGATGCTAAGTTTAGAGAGTGGGAAGTATTTGGTAGCCATGACAGTCTCTACGACCATCATCCACTAGGAGGGATGTGGAGTTCAATATTGAGCCTGAATGTTTAACACATTAGGGAATACTGGGTCGCATCTTCATTCTAGTAGCGCTTCTCTTAATTCTCCATCCATATACAGTAACATAACTACTACCACTTCGCCCCCAACTGTCAGCTTCACCTAACTGAACGATGCAGTGAGAGAGAGAGAGAGAGAGAGAGAGAGAGAGAGACTGTGTGAGGGTTGTGAAACTAAATAATGAGTTTTAGTAGAAAAGTTTTGTCCTTGAAGGATTTAGTGAAACAGGGAAGATTTATAATTTAATACGTTCCCTACAGATCCATTCACAGTCTCTACGGTTCTCCCATGTGAGATGTATAAGTGCTCTTGGCTCTTGTCAAGCAATGTTTGGCCACGTGTTTCAAACTACTTTAAAACTCTTTAAAAACATTCTATCTTCAATGTTTATATATCTGTTATTTTAATCTATAACCATTTAGAGATGAAACAGACACTTTAATCTAAACGCCATGATCATCATTTAGATTTCTTTTTGTTATCTTTATAATCCTCTTTATTATTTTGCTAATCTTCAAACAATATAACTGCTCGTGCCAATAAAATTGTTGTCTGTCCTTTCTTAATATGATTGGATTCAGACTACAAAAATTTTCCCCAGTTTTACACTTGTAGAGTTTAAAGATTAATATTATATCGTGTTTGTAAACATCAGAAGTCTGTGGATAGGTTTTAAAGTCAGTTAAAATATATTTTCTGTACAAACTCATGAGAATCTTCATGCAAATTAATTGTTTAGTGTATGAGATAGGCCATCATGCTCTGCTTGTAAGGATAGTCCTACCTGAAGATAGGGGAACCTTTTAGACTCCAAAATGTCGTAAAAGTATATACAATAAATATTCTACTCATTCACTCCACACGTATTACTGTGCAAAGAACAATACAAATCTTGAAGCATGTCGAACTTCTTCAATACCGGACCTAATGTGACCACCTTACAATAATATGAATATATTATAATATAATAATATGAAGTTGATTTGATTATAGATCTCTTTAAGTTTCACCTTAAACAATTCTCCTTTAGTCTCAATTGAACATTTGAGAGGCGCTGTTTTTAATGAAAGCCCGTTTTCGTTGTAAATTTTGCCACACTTTGATCCTCTTGACTGGCCTGTTTTCTGTGAAAGTAAAACCTAACGGAATTTTCTTTAGGCCTTTTCTATACTCATCATTTTGAGAAGCCGCTATTGCTACAGCGATTAGATTTCTCGTTGCATCGGATTCCAAAGTGTCCAAAGTAAGGAACGCTTGTACATTCATTTGATTCTTGGAATGTTTACCCAATATAAATATAGTGATAGGGAAGGTACTTGAAGAAAATATGTCCAAAACGAAAACTTGATGAAACTTGAAGTTTAGGTATCACCATCGCTACTAAAACAAATAAAATCGATTAAAATCCATCCACGAAATTGCTCTTTACCTAATAGTTTTTTCAGTTTTTCACGATTTTCTCAAAAATGGCTTCTCGATGATTTTTCTTGAAAGCTTGTATACTATCAACAAATATAAATGTCTGTCTCTTTTATTCGAAAATTTTTTGAAGGAAATTGATTTTTTTTTCGAAGGTTCTGATAAAGTTTAGATTTCTTAAAGTGCCACATTAGTACAATGTCTGGTTCTGCTACTAATATAATATTAATTAAATTAAATACTTTGCTAAAATTCAATAATGCAAGAAAAATCACTTACCCGGAAGTAATTTGGCAACTTTGCAAAATAGACTTATGGAGTTGTTTAGAATTTGTTTTGAAAGCGGCACACTACGATTTTTCTTTAAACTAACTGCACAGATATAAAGCCAATTATTTTTTATTAACGGAAAAATTAGTTTTAAAGGAATTCTGAGGAATCTGTGATGTTAAAATTTCAAATGTGTATTGGGGTTGGTTTAAAATGGCACTATCTTCCGAACGGCAATGTAAATACTTCAGATGTGATCCTGTCACATTGGAAGGTACCCACCTCCCCTACATTTATATTAGATCAAGTTGGCAAAAATTACAAGTTGAATAAGGATTTGACAATTTTATAAATACATTAACTGCAGTAAAGGAAAGTCGTATGTGAGTTTCATACCAGATATATTTTTTTACTTCCCGTTCTTGCTCGAAGTAAGTGGAAGTATTGCGATCGTGTCACATTTTGGAAAGTATTCATCGGAAATACATTCTTCAGTGTCCCCTGTGTACGAAAAAAAGTTGAAAATATTATTTAGCGAGGTGTGTGTATATATATATATGTGTGTGTGTGTCTGTCTGTCTGTGAGTTTTACAAAATATCTCAGAAACTTAAAATCGTAGGAAGATCAAATATGATCCATTTTATTTACTAGAATCGCATCGGACATGCAAGTTTTGGGCAAATTTCATCAACCGGAATTGTGCTTTTCCTGAATGTTTTTTTTTTATCAGTTTTTCGTGATTTTCTAGAAGATGGCTCCAACGATTTTCATTAAATTTCATATACTATCTGTACACATCAATATCTATCACTTTTATTTCAAACATTTTCTTAGGAAAATTGATTTTTTGGCGGTTCTGAGAGAACACTAGTGTTATGCTTTCCTCTAAAGTACTAACTTCAATACAATGTATGGCTCTATCATTTATATACGTAATATTAAAATACATTACAAGTAATGCTAGAGTTACAAATTTGTTGAAAATCGGTTAACCGGAAGAGTTACTTTACAGAAAAGGTTTTTGATATTTTTGGAATTTTCTCAAAATCGACCATAACGATTTCTTTTAAATTTGAAACCGTTTAGGTACTACCATTACTGCATCACAGGAATGTTTCAGGTAAAATCCATCAACCGGAAGTGTGCGACTTTACTGAATTTTTTTTTAAGTTACTCGCGAATTTCTCGAAAATAGCTCCAACGATTTCAAACTGTACAGATATAAAACTTTTATTTGAAATATTTTTCTGAAAAAATTGATTTTTGATAGATTTACTGATTTTTCTTTTTGTAATCCTTAAACAACGATTACACTGTATACATTTAATTTATTGTTAAATTTGAAGGATTATAGTTTTTTGTAGATCAAGTTTGATTATTATTGGCTTATATAGTACAAACTTTGTGTTTAAGCATACTGAATACTTTATTGTATAAATTGAGCGGTTATATGGCCGAGTATCTTAGACCATATTTGTTATTCACTTCCTTGGCAGTCGATAAATAGTTTGTTTTAATAGTTTATAGGATAATGGATACTAGTTAAAATTCACTTAGAACTTCATGTTTTTATAATAATCTATAGGACCATCATCCATAGTATACTTTCAAAAAATATTGTTTTCCGTTATTGGAATCAACTAAAAAGTGCATATTGAAACTGGATAATAATGGCTGTATCTTCTTTTTTTTGACGGCAACTTAATCACAATTTAATATCATTTAGAAAAATTATAATATAAATTATTTTCCTAACAGGTGATGGACGACAGTGAAATCCAAGAGACTGTCGAGTCCATTCTTGGCAAAGGTGCACGTGTTGTTGATTGTGAAAAGAAAAGTACAATTCGTGAAGAAGAAGTATTATTAGTAAATGGTTGTCCAATAAGACTGGAAGGTGCAGAAGGTGCTGTAATTAGAGATGCTTTAATACATGGTACAGCACCACATTCAGACGTATTAAATCAAATATTAATCAGAGCTGGTATACTGTCGGCCCCAGTTAGATTAGAGACTAGTCTATCTGTAAAATCCACAGTTGTTACAAGGGAACAGGTGACCGTGGCCAGAGGTGGTCGTGTTGTGGATGGTAGATCTAGGGAGACAAAAGAAGATAACTATTATACTTCCACTACTGCTGAAGTATGGGAACCTTCTGGCTGCGGCAAGAAGGATTCTAGTTCTGGTGCCAGCTCACTGACATCAGTTACTAAAGAGGATAAATTCTCATCTGCAAGTTCCTCTACTGGTAGGTCATCCACTACTGAAGAAGATTCATCTTCATCTTCTGTAGACGATCTCGTAGGAAATGATGTTACTGACCGAATATCTGGGCTTAGTATTAACGGACATGAGGTAAGCTGAACTAAAAGTATTGTAAAACTTAACGAACTTCTTAGTTTTTTTATCTTTTTCCTTTCTCTCTCTTCCTAGTAACAGGAAGTATTGGGATCGTATCAAAATTTCGCAATTGAGTGTTCGCCAGAATATACGTTTTGGTGTTAACAAAAAATTTCAAAAACGAAAAATCGCAAATAGTTCAATCTTGGTATTCCTTTAGGTGCTACCATTACTGCATCACAGCAAAGTTTCAGGTAAAATCCATCAACCGGAAGTGTGCGTCTTTACTGATTTTTTTTTAAGTTCTCGAAAACAGCTCCAACTATTTTCTTCAAACTTTGTATACTATGTATATACATAAATACCTATCACTTTTATTTGAAACATTTTCCTAAAAATTCGTTTGGTTTATCGAAATAACACCCACTTTTCATCGCAAGTAATGAATAATTTGAATAAATCGGGTTTTACAGGCTTCAACTCATCGTATGGCTTGCTGGAGCGAAACTTGATATAGAACGCTTCGACATTTTCTAGAAACTATGCTGATTGCTCGCAGGTTAGAGACTCGTGTGTTTATGGCCTAATTCACTTGAAAGTTTTCTGGTGCTCGTGCCTTAGCGGATCTTAATCCGCTTCAACATCTGCAGTCAAGTGTGAATCTAAGGAAAGAGGGCACCCTGAACGAAGTTAACTTTTCACTCATACACCCTTTCTAAATGTTTTGAATGAAACTTGTGCAGCCTGCTTAGAAACCGAGCCTTTTCCCTCTAATTTTATTAATTTCGGAACGGGCATTTATGGTGTTATAGCCTTTTTAAAAAAAATAATAGCCATTTAAACAGAATTGCTTGATTCAATTCGGTCATTTTTTTAAATTGTTCAAAAATCGTTGAATATGTGGACCAGATGCTCAAAAGTCGCCATAGATTTTTCCATAAGCTGAGACAAGGATAAATGGAAAGCAAAATGGGTAACCTAATGGAAAATATTGGTAAACCCTATAAAGTGCATACGTTTTCAACGTTTTCGAGTTCTCAACGTTCACCCCTCTCCTACCCTAAAGAGCTCCTGATGAAGGGCACCCACGTTACCCGAAACGTAGAGAACAATTCTTTTTTCTTTAAAACTTCTCTGGCCATTGCGGTATAGACATCTTTAAATTGTCTATTTCCTTTCAGAAAACGAAACCACATTACATCCACTTAACAGTCTATTTGAGGATGGATATATCTACGTTCTTTATAAAATAATGGAAAAAAATAAAAAAAAAAAGAATTTCGAAAATTCCGAAATATTCTGATGTTCCACTTGGTTAGCATAGAGAAATGATATTGCAAATTCAAAACATTTATAGTAGGTTTCATTCAAACAAAAAACAAAAAGAGTCTCAAGTTTCCGATATTTCCCTGTGGTATTTTTATTATATTATTACGGACGGTTAGCTTTACAATAAGAGTTTTTTTAAATCAATTAAAAAACTTATTATCAATCATTAAAGAAGATAGTAATATATTTATGAAAATTATTATAGTGTTCAAATAACAGTCGAATACTAATTTTTATGTGAGCCTCGCGCAATAAGGCATAGGGCCTTCAGCTTTCTAGAGTCTGTGCTGGACCCTGAAAGGGACCGACTATAATATAGACAAAATATTGGGCTTATACAAAACCACTGACCTAAGTCTCAAATTTATAGACCTTAATAGTTTGTTATAGAGGATCAAAGATGTTTTCTTTTCCCCTAGCCATTTATTCTACTCGCTCGGCCAGTATAAAAAGACCTCGCTGGCGACTGATATTGTTCGTTAAGTTGGATATCCAGAGAGTAAGTACGTGAGAGCAATCTCGGACGTGAACAGCTTCACCCCCCAAAGATCCAGAGATAGAATGTCAAAAATATTTTTAACTTTTGCTTATTCAGATATATACTAATCTTATTTTTCCTTCAAGAGCGTTCTAGTTTTTATTGAGGATCATATTTTATCCACGAGAAAAACTTCAGTCAATGCCCGGAATGCTCGGAACAAATCTGATTATTTCTAGAAATGGCTAGTAAATATAGCGAAGGTCTTTGTTAAAGATGTTCAGATCGGATTTTGGCTGGAATCCGATAATTTATTATAGATTTGGAAAATTCTTTGCAAAATTAATGATTTCCAATGAAATTGTATAATTTCCGCTACTACCTTTATTATAATTTTTATTAAATTAGAATGGTTAATATTAAATATTAATTTATTGCTAATGAAGTGTTTTCTTTTGTAAGTGAATCATGATTGATGGTTTCAGTCCCTAAGTGGTTAATTAATTTGAGGTAAGTTTTTTATATAGTTTTTGTTTGCATTATTAAAACGAAATTGAAATAATTTCTTTTGTCAATTCATTCTACTGTGTAAAACGACAGATTTTCATTTTTAATTCAATGTCTTTTTATTTTTGCAGTTTATGTCCGCACTGAGCTCAACAATGTTCTTATGTTGTAATAAGAAATAATATTCATAAAAATTACTTTGATTGAAAGACTATTTTAATAGATAAATTTAATTAATATTAAAATTTATATCAAGAAGAAATGAAGATTTTAGTATAGCATCTCTTCAATGAACTCAATCTGTAATTACAGTTCAGACATACAGATGGTGTGTTACGTTTCCTACAGCCCCACCGACTTTGAACATTGTAAATAAAGCTTTACTTTTTTTCTCTCCATGTCAATGTTAAATTTATTACATATAAACTATAATTTACTTGTATTTATTTTAATACAGTTCCTAAACATTTTATAAGTAAATATTTACATTGTTATATATTCTTAATAAAATCAGGAATAAATATAAATACAAACAGATGGCAATTTTTGTTCTTCTTTAAAATTCCCTTTTATTTTCTTTTGTAAATATTTAAATAAAAGTACTAATAATACGTATTTGTTTAATTTTGTAGTAAAGGGAAATGTTTGTTGTTTTTAGTACAGGAGTATGTAGATTTATAAATAAGTTCGTAGCATTTCTCGACTTTTGTAAACATTACTTTTTTTTTTTTTATTACTTTCACTATAGGTATTCTTAATCTGATATTTACATTTCGGACATAACCATTTTTTCAAGTAATAATCGATTATGGAATTTTTTCTCAACCTGTTGCTCAGAAGGATTGAATTTTTGAAACAAAGAAAATGATTCTACAGAAAATGATTATAGGGCAAAATGACCAGAGGAGTCTTTTAAAGAAAAAAAAAATCTGATGTAAAACACTCCCTCAACATTTTGTTACTTGCAGTTTACAGAATTGTAATTGACAAATTGTATAGTTATTATAGCAAATTTAATGAAATTCGTCGGTGTTTTTTATGGAGAAAATCATGAAAACTGAAAAAACTATTCAATAAAAATGCACTTCCGGTCATCAGATTTTCTTCATACTCCGAATTTCGACAACATATTTAATTCTAATTAATATTATTTAGACGATAGAATTTGTAATAAACTGAAATAGCTCTTTATAGGAAAATCTAACTCACCCTCCACCAAAAGTGTCCTTAAATGAATTTTCCCGGAGAAATGTTTCAAATCAAAGTTCTAGCTCTTTGTATGTTTAGTTGATGTATAATATTTAAAGAAAATCGTTGGGGCCGTTTTTGAGAAAGGATCAGCTAGGAAAATTGGGCAGCCTCTGTTCATAATAGATTTATTTGTGAAATTCCTTTAAATTATAATTGTCTTTAAATTAAGTTAAAATCAAGCTAATATTTATTATTTGTTAATTTGATGTTTGCTAATATTTGTGTGCCTCATATTTGTTAATTAAGTTAAAAGAAACTTAATGTAAAGAGAAGGAAAATAGATATACTTCTGTAAAAACTAACTAAAAGAAAGAACATATATGTTTTAAATAGCTGAGAATAATAATTAATATAATAGAACCAAGTTACTCGAAATTAATCAACTAATTAACTAGAATTGCTATAAAATTAATTAGCTCAATATACAAAATGAAATTTTTAAAGATTTAAAACAAAAATAAATTTATGTCTGGTCTCAAATTAAATAATGATGATACCTAAAATTATGGTGGTTGAAATTAAAACAAGGATTGATATGGGATGTACACAAAAATGGGTAGAAACTGGCAATCAGAACCACAAGCCAATATAATATGAAGACGAGGTGTTTAGATTACAACAGGGTGGCCTAGAACTGCATGGAGCTACAGAGAAATAAAAAAAAATCTTGTAATTGTCACTCTGGAAAAGCTGCTGACTTTTATCAGCTATCCTGCATTCTGGCTCAGAACTTAGTTGGCGATTTTCGTCTTTCAGCGCCAAATAGTTCTAACGAAGGCATTTAATATCGTCTTTTGTGGCAACGTAGGCTAGTTTTGAATCTAAGAGATTAGTCATAACGGCTTTCGTAGATTCCATCACTTGGCCCATGGTCAAGTCATCCATTTCTTGCACAGAATGTCAACTAGCTCTTTTCCATGGAGCTGGAAGAACATTTTTTCGCTTTTTCAAGAGTTCTGGCGTGCTTCCCATTCTCTTAGAGCGACTAGATACTGAAGATAACTGATCACTTTTTGGAGGTATCAAATAGAGCAAAAATAAATATTACGCCCTCCTTGGCCAAAATAAAGATTGAATTAAAAAGATACTATTAATTAGAAATAGTACAAATATAGTGTCGAATATAAATAGAGAAATTGTAATAATAAATGCTTGTGAAATTATTTTGTTTGTTGTTAATAAAACAAGTTAAATATGACGTATTGAATGAGAGATGTAAGAGAAACAATGATAGATAATAAATACAAAGCACTATCCCACTACAGTTGTAGGTGACTATGACTCATCAATGTTTACTTACAGTCTCCTTATTTCCTAATTAATCCCCACTCCTTCGAGATGTAGGAAGGAACTAAAAAGAACTTAATTTTACACTTAAAATCTTCGCGTTAAAAAAATTTATTTAAATAAGTTTATGCAACTTATAAGTTATGAAATTCGTAACTATAATAAAAAAAGCACAAATTAAATTATATGAAAAACTTGAATTCTATTAAAACTGAAAAGGAATCACGGAGCAAATATCCGCGTGTGAAAGTTGAACTACAATACTAGATTTCGAATTTTCACCGGAAATACACGTTTTAAGATATCCTTAGTCCGCAAAAAAAGGGATATCAGAAAATGGCCAAATGAAAAATCGCAGAACTTGACATTCCGTTTAAGTATCACAATAGGAATCCGACAGTAGTGATCTGTCAAAATTCCTCAACCGGAAGTTTCACTTACTGAATGGATTTTTCATTTTTTAGCAATTTTTTTCGAAAATGGCTACAACGATTTTCTTTAAACTTTATACAGTTACACTTGTTAAGAGCTACTACTTTTATTTGAAGACAATTTTCAGGGGAGGGGAGGTTTGGAGTTATGTTTTCCTATAGCGGCCTCTATACGGTCAATAATATTGTCAATATCAGTATTGACAATATAACCATCAATACTCGTGCTAACCAATCACAAACTTCGTTACTTCAATAATATGGATCGTGTAAGGTAATGAAGTATTGTGATTGGTTAGCACGAGTATTGATCGTTATATTGTCAATACTGATATTGACAATATTATTGACCGTGAAGAGGCCGCTTATAAAGTGCTAATTTAGTTTATTAAATGATTACTTTTCACCTAAATAATGTTAATTAGAATGAAATATTTTGCCAAAATTCTGGGTTTGAAAATAATCGATTGACCGGAAATACGTTTGTACTGAATAGTTTTGTGATTTCTTTTCCATAAAAACACCAATGGTTTTTATAAAGTTTGATACACGAACTATGAAAACCGAGAACTATGCTGGAGACTATTTTCAAAAAGTTCATTAAAAAATATATCTTTCCTCTAAAGTTACGCTAATTTTAAGTAATTTTAAGTTGTAAAATCTCGGGTATGGCCACCTATATAAAAGTACATCTATAATTCCAAATCCGCATTAACGGAAGTGCGTGTTTATCGAATAAGTTTCACAGTTTTTGAAACAGAAATGCTAACTAAACACACAAATATAAACACCAATCATGTTGGATACTTTTTCTCGGAAAAAAGAAGATTTTAGTCGGATTCATGTGGAGCTAAGTCTTAAAAACTCTAAATTGCAAAACAGTAATTCTGGGCTGTAATCCTGCACTACCAGGATGTCATACATACGCTGTCTGCTATATAACCAGATTCAATTAGCTGATCGTAAAACTAACATGGGTAATGTGTAGATAGCTTTCTAACACTTATGTAGTTGTATTAAAAATTTCTAGGTTAAAATAGTAATAATAATAATAATAATAATAATCTTTGTTATCTTCATAGACCTGCGTGATCAGGAAGATAAGTCAATATAATATTAAATAATGAATAAATCGTCCAGTAAATTTGTCAGTTCAATTTGAGTTATTTGCAAAAGGGGAAGTCGTGCAGTTATTTCCCAAAATATTTTTTTAGGTTAAACTTAGTATTTATTAATTACTCTATATTTAAAAAAATTTGCCCTCCTCCCGCCAAAAAATCTACCCTGGATACCTTCCGCACACCTCTGTTGCAGCGGCACTGCCCAGTTAGTGTTGGACACTTTTTTTTACGCGTGAAAATTGCCTACAGAAATATTTATAAAATTTAAATGCTGCTCCTCGCACTCTCTGTCTCTCTCTCTCTCTGTATAAATTTTGCAACACATTTTTTATTTTCTCTTTTATTTAACATTTTGTCCTTTTTTGTTCAGAATGTTTGTTTCATTTTTTACTTGTTCTTCTTTTTTATATTATTATATATATTCTAGTAAAGACCGAGATTTTGTTTCAAAAATAATAATTGATATAATGAATTGAATCGTTGCGTTGTTTCAAACATTTGTGGTTAGATGGCAGTAGAGAACCTGCACTTAAAAACTCTAGCGGAAAAACTTGGAATCTACATTAGAGAGCAGCAGTATTAATTCAGTAATGCCCGTATGTGCTGCTGTAACGTAACTTTCATTAACTATAAGGTTGAATACGGTTTTTAATAAAAATTTCAAGTATTGTAACTTGAATTTGTTGTGTAATAAGTTCTGAAATGTGTGAAGTATTGTCTCCCTATTAATTAACTGCAATTAGATAAAAAGATAATGTCGTCTGTTGGAATTATCAATCCGATACTCTCGTGAAAATACATCACATGGATGCAGTTAACTATTTAAAAATATTTAGTTCATCAATAACTAGGTTAATCAATAATTTGCTAAAATATTTTTTTTTTAAACATACCCTATCAAATGGGAAATATTAATAACTTTCTGAAAATAGTCGAGGTTTTTGGATCAGAAAGAGTTAATAAAACAACTATCTGCTTATTTATCCCTAAACGTTTCGGGTTGTTGATTCCCACCATCAGTAGAACACATCAATTATAAAAATACAGACATTTTTACATTTTACTATTTAGCTAATTTTATATTTTGTAAATACAGCAAGCTGAGGAGAGAGGTTCTCTTTTGGTTATGCAGGTTATTGCATATTGTATTTAGAAAAATAAATTAGAAATTAAATATTGGTTTGATAATGTTTTTATATGTCGAGTTAAGTTCTTGTGTATCAGTATTTAAATTTATTGAGTATTTAGTTGCATTTTTAGGTGTTGATTGATTCTTTTATCACCTTGCCATGAAAATAAAATTCTTCTCTTTTCGTAATAAATATAATCTTTGACAATACAAAAATATTTTTTAAAATTATACAGGTGGAAGGATAAATTGGTTCCTCAGTTTGTAAATAGGTTTATTAAAAGTGTTTCACTAAATAGATACTGATTTTTCTATTATTAAACTTACCCATTGAAATGATATCTTACAAGCACATTTTTTTTGGCCAATTGTTAGGTTAAAAGCAAAATCAATTATTTAAAAAAAAAAAATAATTGTTTTTACTATCTACTTAATTATAAGAAAAAAAACATTGTCATAGCTTCGAGTTTATATTCATTGTAACTGATTTACTACAAATTGTTTCTCTAACTTTTGAAAGAAGTTATAATTTCATTAATTAATTTCTTTCTTCGTTTGAACTGTCTGTTAATAAACTTTTTAAATGCAAAGATTATTCAATATAAATATTCAAATTTGAATCTTTTCTACTCTGAACTTTTTTGAATATTTATTATAATTGTTCTCCTATATATTGTTGTGGTTTATTCTTCTGTTTATTTATCACTTTTATTAGTAGAATGATTTTCTGCTCTTATTTAGAACTTAACAGAAATTGTACATTTTTTTTCAATTAATGTAAAATGACTTCTATGATGACTAATACTGCATGGTGTCTTTTTTATATGTTTTTTTTAATTGATAATACTTATTTTTAAACTATTGGTTTCAGTTAAATTTGAATTGATCACCCATCCTATGAAGTGCTAAAAAAAAAAGTCACAATTCATTGAGCATGCGCAGGAGTGTGTACCTAATAATTTGAAGAATATCCGCTGTATGGCACTAGTAGGAACTTGGTACAGCTTTGTAAAGTTTAGAGTTTCCCCATTAGGTAGCTCTTGCATGATCTCTGAAATATTTGTTTTGCTTTTAGTAGTTAAAAAACAACCACGAATTAACAGTAAAATTCTTTCGCTTCATTAGATTCATTTCATTACTGAATATTGAATATCATACACACACACACACACACACACACACACACATACATACATATATATAAAAGATCGATTCTGTTATTTAGTATTGAATTTAATTACTATTTTGCCAAACTCAGCCCATTTAATCTTTCTATCTTCTTCTGTACTGATCGGTTTGTTATTAATGAAGCTTTGGATAGTATTACTGATAATAATTCTCATTTCTGATTCCTCTTTAATTTAAATACTTTAACCATCATATTTAATTAAATTAGAAATGTCCCTGTTATCTCATCTAAAATAGTAAAATAAATTGATAGATAGAAAAATCCTAGAAAGCTAAAAATTTTATTTCCTTTGATTTAGATATTATAAATACTTAACTTCTTCATTTTTTTGAAAAACTACTCCATTTTCTTGAAACCTTTTATATTTACTATTGAAATAACAGTCTCTTTTTTTTCTTTTCAATTTTTTTTTTAATACATTTCGATAATTAATTTTCTAATTGTGTAATATTAAATTTTCCTCAACTTTAGTAATAGTATAGTATATTGTTTATCACCTATAGTTTTGAATAAAGTTATAAAAGAAAGTTTAGTGTTTAATAAAATTGAAATTGTTTAAAATAAAAAATTATTGAATATTATTATTGACCGATTTTATTTATTTATTTAATTTTTTTTTTCCAGCCGACCATATTTGGTACAGTTGCATCAGATCAGACTCCCAAAGATTCCACCAACTGTAGAAGGGTAAGTCCAGTTCAATATTTTATTATTTAAAATGGTGATGGCAGTCTTATTACAATTTCCCCCTTCTCCTTTATTCTGTATTCTTAATTATCAGATTAATTTGCAATGAAATAAAAAAAATTGAAAGATTTTATTTCATTCTCAATATTGGACACTTTTAATACGCTTCTTAGAAATTTTTCTCTCAAACTTCAGAATTTCCACTTTACCTCCACCTCTGTAAGGTTCTGCTGTCTGGTTACAGAAAATAATTTTTGCGAATATTTCCTGTATATGAAGAAAGTATTACACACATGGAAAATCACTGGAAGTTGGTCGCATCAAACATTAAGGGTTCGGTCAAAATCTGTCAACCTGAAGTGCCGACATTACTAATTGTTTTTTTTTTTATATTTGTGATGTTCATGATTTTTCTTTAAAGTTTGCTATAAATTACGCAAATGAAGATCTTTAAACGTTTATTTGAACTATTTATCGTAGAAAATGATTTTAGTGGTGTAGTGGTAATCTGTGATTTATGCCTAACTTTAAAAGTACCGTTACTACTGTTGCTGGTTGCTACAGAAAACCCCGCCATTTTATGTGATTACGTTCAGCTAACAAATGCCCTAAAAAATTAACAAATATAATTCGTACCATCTGTACTTTACGCCTTATGTTAAGTTCAACTTAAGTTTTAGCAGCTACTAAAGAAGTTAGTAGAAAGGGCCGGAGGAGGATAACACCGAACAAACAAAACACACACACCATAGATATATATATATATAGTAAAAGAGAAGGAATGAATGAGGAAAAGTAGGTGACAGACCAAGAGGTGAAGATGTATCCTTCCTACAAGTTATGGAGGATGTTATATTGCCGTACTGAGTAGGTATAATTGGATGTTAGTGAACCAACTAAGGAATATTCAAGCAATTAACATAACTCTGGAGTTAGGCTTTCCTTCAGATTTGAAGGAAATTTGTGATTGAGAATTATTGTAATAATTGTAGTACAAAATAGGGTCTTAGTTGTAAATTACTTTTTTTTTCTTTTTTTTTTTAAATTTAAGGCGCACCAGCACCTATCTATGGTTATTGGCGCCAGGAGCCTTCTCTGTCGTGCACTGCCGGTCTGTCTGCACTTCTCTTGTTACAGAAACGCTGTCCATCACCGGACAGTGAGCTGTAGGGGCTCGTAGGAAGAAAAAATCTAAGAGCAGCACAACTGTACTCGAACTCGGGTCCTCTGTGTGGGAGTCTAGTGCGCTAACCACTGAGCTAGTCCCTTCCCTATATTACTTTCTCTTACTCGTATTAAGTGGAAGTATTTCAATCGTGTCAAATTTACGAAATACATGTTTCCCTTAGTATGAACAAAAAATATCTCAAAAACAAGAAATGGCAGGAAGCTAAAAAACTTGGTATTCTGTTCAACTTCCTCTTCCCAACTACCCATCTTATCTTACTCCGAAAAATTTTGGCTAAAATCTATCCAACCGGAAGTGTGAAGTCTCCCAGTTTTTCGCAGTTTTCTCGCAAACGACTCGAAACGATTTGTATGCTTTAAACTTTGTGTATTATATAAATACTTATCACTTTATTTGAAACATTTGCCCGGGAAAATAGATTTTTTAGGGAGTTCTGGGGGAAGAGTAGCATTAAAATTTGTTCTAAAGCCACATCGATATAATTATGGTTTTATGAGCTGCAATAATATTAATATTCATTAGAACCATTGCTAGAATTCCAAATTTGAGGAAAATCGGTTAACCGGAAGGGCAATTTTACAGAATTGATTTTTTAATTTTTTGGCATTTTCACGAAAATGACTGTTAAAATTTCCTTTAAACTTGGTTTGCAACTGTAAAAATATAATATATAAATGAATGTATCTTTTTTATTTGTATCACTTTTGCGAAAATACTTATTTTAGAGGGGTTTGGGTGGGGGACGTCTGTCTGTTAGGTTTACGTTTAAATTGCCCCTACAAGTTTTGTTCGTGACAGAGGGCGACTATGTATCCGCTTATGTATATAAGTATAGTTCAATTAAACGTTAGTAAACATTACAATTTTATAGAAGATTTATTAATTTTATTCTATTAATAGCCTATTCTAATTTTTTATTCATGATTAATTTTATTCTATTAATAGTTGTGCGAGTGCTCCACACCAGATTATTTTTTTTTTAACTAATTAAATTGATATTCATTTAGTGTAGTTTGCATGCAGCAGGCGATCTTGAAAAGGAAATAAAAAAATCTTGATATTTTCCTGCGGACTAAAGTATTAGTGAACACGGCACTGACCCCAAGGGACTGTCTACTTTAACACCATAACTCTAACTTTGTCCATATAAAGTTGGGTTAGTTACTATCGCGTCCTAGGAGACTTTACTAGCATTTGCAGTTCGTTCGGACTTTCACAAAAGAGACAAAACTATTTTCATTAAACCTGGAGGAAAGTTTCCTTAGATATTTCACTTTCCTTTACAACTTTATTTAAATTGTTTACTCAAAATAATTTAATGATAGTAAATAATTATTAATTAGTTGAAATAGAACAAATGTAATTAAAGATAATACGAGTATAACAGAGGCCTTCGATTACTATATAATTTATTGTCTGATTTTATATTTACTTAATTAGCAATATTGTTTAAAAGTTAATTATAGATAATTTCTTCCTTCTTCAGTTACATGGATAATTAATAATAACTTTCAATTTCAGACCTTAATAAAATCTTAATGCTAATTAATGCTCCAGTGCTGACCGTATCTACCTAGTATAATGATCATCCTGATACTCTAAAATCAATCAATAATTGAATATTTAATGAGGATCCTTGTTGGACTCATACAGTGCAGACAGTTCTACTCAAGTTTTGAGGACTATACTTACTTTTAAACTGACATCACATGTAGAAATTATTTTTACACTCTCTTAATCCTGGTCAGATGATATATTGTGAATTTGGTCAAATTTTCGAAATTGAGTATTCAACGAAAATGCATGTTTTGAGGTATTCTAAGTACGAAAAGAATATTTTTAGTGTCAAACTTGATTGTCCTGTTAGGTACTACTACCGCAGCTGACTGGGAAGATTTTGAAATGCAGTTGGTGTCCTGTGTTGTAGTAGTGGCTGTGGCGTGAGCGGTTTAGTAAAGGGTTTGTGTGTATGTTTAATATAGCGGTAGAAGTATTAAGAAATAATCAAGAGATCACCCCCTGTTTTTGAAATAAATATATTAATTTCTAAAAGAATTTAAATACTTTACAATATCACAACTGTATGCTTAATAAATCAATTGTTTATCTAGAATAAATGCTAAACTCTGTAACTGTCACTGAATTTAAGTTAGCGATTCCTGAATCAAGTGTTCTAGTTAGATGTCTAGTTCAGACTGTCTTGTTTGAAAGCAGAATGCAGACTGTTTTGAAAGAATACCTTCTCTTCATAGTTCAAATCTTTTCAAATAATGCTGGTATGTCTGGAGGGAGTGTGTTGTCTTATCCTAACGTTTCTTGTCCCTTTGTCTCTTCAGTAGCATTGAGCTAAATTAGAGTACTTGCTCTTTCCCCTTCACTAAAATAACTATTTGAACTAGCTAAAATTCACAAAATTATTTCACTAAACTATTTTCAGAATTCTTAATTTCTTTCATTTCTTTCTCGTTTCTTTCTTCCACTAAAGTTCCTTCAAAATCCATCAAAGTCCGGAAGTGCGACTTTACTAAATTTTGTTTTTTTCAATTTTCCGTGATTTTCTCGAAAACGGCCTCAATGATTTTCTTTAAACTTCGTATACTATCTACACATATCTATACCATTACCCATAACTTTTATTTGAACTTTTCTTTGGGAAAATTGATTTTATGGAGGGTTCTGTGGGAACAATAGCGTGGGAAAATTAGTTAACCGGAAGTGCGGTTTTACAGAATGGTTTTTGTTTTTTTTGGAGTTTTCATGAAAACGATACAAGGATTTTATTTAACATTGAAATGCTTACTGCACAGATAGAAACACCTCATTTTAGTTTGAAAGATTTTTGAAAAAAAAATTTCATCAGGGTTTTGGACGCTTCTAAGTTAAGTTTAAATTTAAACTGACGGTAAATGTTGTTATAGTATTATATATATTGTAATTTTTGTACAGCGCATTTTAAATAGTCTTCGGTATTACAAATATCTCAAAAATGAAAAATCGCAGATAGCTCAAACTTGGTATTCCGTTCAGGTGCTGTACGGCTAATACGAAGATTTCGGGCAAAAATCCATGAACCTGAAGTGCGGTGATAGCTATACTGGTTTTTACTCCCTAGTAAGAGCAAGTATTGTAATCGTGTCAAATTTTCGTGTCAAAAATCAGCCAGTGTCTACTGCTTGTTTAGGAATAGGCAAATAGACAGAAATTTTGTTTATATGTCTTAATTATCACTTAGGTATGTCATAATTATCACTTAGTTATTTTTGAGACACTCACCCTACATCATTCTTTCCAAATAAAGATTTCTGAGAAATCTCAGAGGCTAGAAAGGTTCTACATTTTTGGAAAGGAGGCTATATTTTTTTCCAACGCCTGGTAACTAACCAGGATTCAAATCTACTATGGGTAATAACGTCACAGAGGAGGTGTAATGAAGTCCCCTCCATATCTTCATAGAGTCCGCAGATGCTATCTCGCTCTAGGCTCAGCTTCTTCAGGTGCACTCTGAGTTTGCAATGCCCTAGAGGAAACTCGTCCTAATTTTTATTCAGACTAATGCACGAGCATCAGATCTTTTCTGGTAGCGCTGGGAAGGTTTCTTATAGTTGCGCTCTTTTCACTTCCTCCACATTTCTGAGCTCTTTTCCCGGAGAGAGAGCCTGATCGCTTAACCCTCAACAGATTCAGGCCGCATTAAGAGGGTTATAGCGCTTTTCCTTGCCAGGGTGTCCGCCATCACCATTTCCATATCCTAAAACAGAGTAACAAGTCTATTTGTGTATGTATATGTGTATGTATAGTATATGAGTGTGTAAACTGAATTTGCTCTGTGCAAGTCTGTGTTGTCACACTGTCTGAAAAACGCATCCTGAAGATGGGCGAACGCCCGAAACCGGTCGATGACCACAAAATGAAGCAGGCTACCACGGAAAATGTCTCTGATGCTTTTTGGAACCAACCACCACTACCACCACAATAACAAGTCTATTGTTCAAGGCATTTTTTTGACCATTTTTGAACTGATAACATATAAACTGAGTGGTTTAATGGCGGCCTGGTTATCGGATAGGATTACAATCTTCTGTTTCTGATATTTCTTTCCGTAGGTTAAACTGTGCACATCTAATTGCATGAATTTCCGCATGGAAAATGCTGGAAAACTTGCCCATAGCTTCGAATGTCTGATCCTTGGCCCAAACACTCAGGTCTCATTCCCTTCACTGACATTAAACACTTAAAGTTTGCATTAAAAAAATCAGTGAATATGTAATGGTCCATTGAAAAAAAAAATACTCATTTAAATAATATAGATTGCAAACCGGCAGAAGTGAGTTTTTTGCTGGTTGAATTAATTAAAAAAAAAACAAACAAAAATTACTAGCGTTACTTAATGAACCTATATGTAAATAAATTTTTCAAGGTTAAATGAGCGGTAGAGAGATGTTCGTAAACAATTAGTTCGACTGTGCGTTGATATTTGTTTGTGTTAGTGTTTTGGTTCATTAATTTGAAGAGTGGACAAGTAGAGTGCTCTTCAGGAGGCTTGGTATGAGAGCCATCTCTGAACAGTAGTGGTGCAATACCACTGCTGTCCCTGGTTTGGCTTTTCGCTAATACACACACACACACAGTATATAGTACTACAGTGGGCCGTTATACTACTGTCCACTATGTAACCACTGGATGAAATTGATGGCAACAATAAAGAACGACTGCCATGCACTAAGTCCTCTCACTGTAGCCCATTGTTCACTGATAAATACTGTTAATTTCCAGCCTCACTATATGTGATGAGGGGAAGGGCCTAAATGAGATTCTCCAGTGCTGCTCGTATTGGTTAGATAGTGAATTTTTTTCTATAAATCCACAGTGCATTGTAGCAAATGTAACATATAGTCCTATGAATGCACAACAATGGCTGTTATTTATTTTTTCCGCTTTCATTTAGTAGACCTAAAAATTTATGTTTGTTACTTTAATTTTTGAAATAGTTCCAGTCGTAAGCCTAGTTGATATATTTACATTTTCTAACTTGATATCCAACAGCGCAAATTATTCTTGCGATTCGCTTGTTTGGAAAGTGATAAGCATTTCAGGGCATGTGGACAGAAATACAGACACAAAATCTCTGCTTTAGCCACCTATCACTTATTTGAATACAGTCATGGCCAGGTCAACCTACTAGCAAGCTAGAAAAAATCGGCGTGCTTCCAAAGAGCTAACATCAATTGATTCAACTCTTTCAGAAATTGTCAATGGTTCCATTTTCATGGATTCATCTTGCTTATATTTAGTTTTGCATTAATAACAGAGCGATCATTCTGAGCGATGATAACGAATTATCATTGCTGAAATCAGACCAGCAAAATTGCAGCAGTTTTATGTATGAACAAAATATCTTAAAAAGAATTCAATAAGCCCAAACTTGATATTCGGATTAGAAACTACCATTGCATCTGTCATGAAGGAGTCTCGAATATGACTCCAATGATTCTCTTTAAAATTCGAATATTAAGTAAGTGTACACTTTAGAAGCTTGATCTTACCATTTTTATTTGAAACATTTTTCTATTTCTAGTACAGTGTACGGTTCTAATACCTGATAATGCTTAGATATAATGCTGTGGAATGCTACTTTCACCGATAGTATAAACGTATCATTTTTGAATATATGGATGGGCCCGTAATAACATTTGGGATTTTATCCGAGTAGCATGCATGTTTTTGTGTTCCTGATCGGTTTCGGATTTTCATCCATAACCAGAGTAAAGTTACCAAATTCGTGGATAGAACTGACTTTATCTTAATATTTTCGTTAGCACTACAATTGTTAATATGCGGGGGGGGGGGGTTTTAAGGTTATAATCTTATAAGTGGTAACGAAAACACTAAGTTGAAGTCAGCTATTTACACGAATTTGATGACTTACTCAGAAGATGGATGAAAATCCGGTCTGAACAATAAAAACATGCATGCTACGATGGGTAAAATCCCAGACACGTGTTAAAAAAAAAAAAAAAATTCCGGTAAAAGTTAATTTTAGGAGTCCTCACGCGTTGGTCTAGTGGCTAGCGCTCTCACCTTTCGTGCGAGAATTCAGGGTTCGATTCCCGCGAGAGCAAAGTCGGTGTTGACCCAGCATCGTGATAAAAAGTGGGAAGCTACAGTTAGTAGCGCCCTAGGTAGCGAAGGCCGGAACTAAACGGCGAGGGGGCTGCGGCGTACTTACCACACACCCCCCTATTCAAATCGCCATCTGGGAAGCCTTGGCCCTTCATGGGCTGTTGCGCCATAGGGTTTCTTTAGGGTTAAGTTTAGGTGGTTCTGTGGAATCTTTGACATTAATTTTCTAATTTTATGTAGTTTGTTCAATATATGGGCGCTATCTGCTGCACTCCCCTGTAATCACTGGAGCTTGCCTTGGGGTAGTTACTTATACTTTTACCACCTGTGTAATTTGTATTGGGGCAAATGAGTAAAATTTCATGTTTAAAGGATATTTGTCAATTTTTTACTTGTATTAACAGCAGTAATACAAGTATAATTATTTATCGATGAGACAATTAAAAGTATTGTACAAATTTTGCTAATTGGAAAAGATTGTGGCATACTTACACACTCTTAAGACTTTTGATCATCCTTGCCATTCATTATTGTTTATTTGAACCCGGGATTTACTTCCGGTACTACGTCCGGGCCATAGTGACGGCAGTAATGCAAAGTGAATACATATTAAATTATGTCATTTTGGTTCGAACATAATTTTATTAAAATTTTCAGTGTTGCTTGCTTGCTGGTGGTGGGGGTAAATTAATTTCACTGTCCATCCTCTTCATTGACGTGGGAGGTTATATCCATTTTATCAAGTTACTATACCATTTAATATCACGCTCATACTAAACCTATAGTGACAGATTTTTCACAAAAATGAAATCAAAAATAATTATCTTTAGATTGTCCCCGTCATGCCAGTGAAGCTACTGTAAATATATTTTTATTTTCTCTTACTATCATGCGAAATTGAATTTTCATCAGAAATGCAATGTTTTGAATTCCCCCACATGTGACACATGACCCCTGTTAATATAATTATATATAAAAAGATAAATTTGCTTTTAACTTTAAATTCTACTCATATGTCCTAGCATAAATAGAGGTGGTTAGAGAACAAGTACCTAGCCTGGCAGGTAGTACAAGTGATTATATTGTAATCCAGAATAAGGCGCCAGGAACATTGAACCAAACCCATATAACATTTGATATTTAACGACATAAATTCCATAGAAATCCCTAACGTAATTTTTTTCGCAAAATGTTACAAATAAAAGTGTTTAAAAACCCATACATATAATAGAGTATTTATTCAAATACTCAAAACACTTATTCTGTAAACTTCCGCTTCCAGTTAATTGATTATCTTCAAATTGGGAGTTTGGATTATCTTCAATTCTTGTAATGTATGTTAATTGTTCTGTTGTTGCCATGACAATCGGGAGGTTTATTTTGACTATATTTTTCCGCCAAAATTTTCCTACTTTCAACATCTTCCTAGGAACATCTTCCTATTTTCCTAGGTAGATGTTCATTGAGAAACTTGCCTTCTGTTTTGGTGAGTGAGTGAGTGTTGGTTACTTCGCACTTCTATTCATGTAGACATTTTGTACTTGGCGCTGGTTACATTGCACATCTTCGCTTCTGCTAAATTCAGCTGCAAACATTTTCACCTGTATCAGTTAGCTGACATTTTAACTTCGACCAATTGCCCGCAACTCATCTAATTAAAAAGTGAGTCACTTTATTACTGGTATTATTATATTTAATTACACTTTTTCATTATATGAATACTTTCGCGTCTGCACTATTTTCAGTTTCAAAATTTCTTTTCCCCGCATCTGATTTCGGGTGTTCGAGATCATGACTCTAATATTAATATTATAGATGTGGCAGAACCATACATTATATTGAAGTATTATTTTAGAAAAAATTGGGTGTGAGCCTTATATGCCCCAAATATATAAAAAAGGAGATAAATATCAGTGTGGAAATTATCGGGGAATATCCCTTCTAAGTGTGGCTTATAAAATACTTTCTAATATAATATTAAAGAAGTTAAATGCATACACTGAACATATACTAGGCGATTATCAATGTGGATTTCGGCATGGCCGGGGAACTACGGATCAGATATTTGTCATGAGGCAAATTCTTGAAAAGTGCTGGGAATATCAAATAGATTTGCATATACTCCATTGACTTTCGTCAAGCATTTGATAGCATATTTAGAGAAAAGCTAATTTCCGCACTGCAGCTTTTTGAAATCCCTAGTAAACTGATAAAATTAATTAAAATGACAATCAGTGAGAGTCGCGCTAAAGTTTGTGTCGGCGGTAGCTTGAGTAGGAGTTTACCAGTTACTACCAGCGTAAGGCAAGGAGATGCACTCTCTGCTACATCATTTAATTTAATTCTCCACAGTGTAATTGTCGGTTTAGATAACTCGGCAAGTATCTTGTCCAAGTCACAACAAATATGTGCATATGCTGATGACGTTTGTTTGATAGCAAGAAATGTGGAAGCTCTGAAAGACGTCTTTACAAAATTGGAAGAGGACGGAAGACGCAAAGGACTTCTAATAAATGAAAATAAGACTAAATACTTGGTTATCAGCACAAAAGCAAATAAAGCACCTCGATATATCGAGATAAAGGGATACTGCTTTGAAGCAGTTAAAGCATTTACTTATCTTGGGACAGAGATAAACGCCGAGAATAAACTCTCCAATGGAAATAAATAAACGTATTATGGCTGGTAGCCGCGCTTATTTTGCAAATGGAAAATTATTCAGATCCTCTCTTCTGTCAAAAACGACGAAAATAAAACTATATAAAACCCTCACAAGGCCCGTGATTACTTATGCTGCTGAAACGTGGTTGCTGAGTGCCTCAGATATGAACAAGCTACTGGTCGCCGAAAGAAAGATGTTAAGAAGGATATTCGGCCCGGCCCTGGAAAAATCACCAGTTAGCGGAAATGTTCCATCAAATTGACATTGTACGCTTCATTAAATTAAGGCGCATGGATTGGCTAGGACACGTTCAACGAATAGATGAAAAGCGGATGCTAAAAAAACTCTTATACTCGGCAATGATGGGCTTAAGGAGAAGAGGTTGTCCCAGAAAAAGGTGGATCGATGATGTAACATCGAACATTGGAGCTGTTGGTGTCCACAACTGGAAACGGAAGGCGAGCGACAGGAAGGTCTGGCGAAAAGTTATCGAGGAGGCCAGGGCCCACATTGGGCTGTAGAGCCACTTAGTAGTATTTTAGAAAAAACTTATAGACTATTCGTTAAAATACATTTTTTTCATACCGAGAGGGAAACAAAACCTATATTTCCGGTGAAAACTCAATTTCGAAAATTTGACACGACCGCAATACTTCCTGTCATCAAGAAGTAAGAGAAAGTTAAAAAGTTTTTTAGGCAATTGTTTGAATAAAATATTTTAAGCTACCATAAATAACACGTTTCGGTTAAAATCCATGAAGCTGGGAAGTGTAATTTTATTGAAGTGTTTTTTTTCATCTTTCTGCGATTTTTTGGAAAACGACTACAATAATTTTCTTTTTAATTTCAAGTTTTATTAACTTACATAAAAGTGTCTCTTATTTGATAATTTTTCCAACAAAGTTAATTTTTGAAGTGTTTTGAAGTAACCGGAATTTGAAAGTTTTCTAAAGTGCTGCTCTAGTGGTAATATATGGTACCACCATTTACTTATTAAAATACATTAAATACTATAGGATTTCAAATTTGAAAAAAAAGTCGATTAACCGGAAGTGCACTTTAACTAAATATAGAATTGATTTTAGTTTATGGGGAATTTACTCGCATATGGTTAAAATGAGTTTTCTTTAAATCTGAAATGCTAGCTGAACCTATGTAAAAAAAAAATCCCTTTTATTTGAATCTTTTTTTCTGGAAAAAACAAATTTAGTTCTCGAAAATCTGGCGTTTTGTAATTCAAGCCAAATTAAAGTTTCATGCCAATAACGCTGCCTTCGGACTGCAATGTAATCATATTCAAATACTTCCTGCTACTAATGCTGACCCTGTCTCCCACTCCCTCTATATTTAAGTTACGAAAACCAAATTTTGAGTAAAAATTCTATTTTGGAAGAATTTTTTTTTTTTTATATTAATTGCCATAAGAAATAGTGACGTCAAAGAATTCATACAGATATATCTTTTACATTTTTAGGTAAGAGATATCTTTTTAATACACCTTTTTCATGAGTTTATATTAAGGTAAATAAGAAATTTATGTGTACCTTGTTCTAAATTGGGCGAATATACATATATAAGTATATACATCCTTATTATATATGTATATATAAAATCGGCCTATCTAAACCAGAATTACCTTTCCAAGTGGAGTATATATAATAGATGCGACCTTATAGAAGTCAAACAATACATATATATATGATTCAAATTATTGCAAATTGGTTTTGAGTGTCTTCTTATTTTTTGAATATTGCATTCTTTATTCTATGCCTCTTTGTTTCTTACTTTATCCATAGTTTGTTTTGTTTACTTTATTCATGACAGTAAATATAGTGTATGGTTTCATACATGGTATTTTAATAAACAAACAAGACCACATGATTATGGGCTGATAATATGCGACTTCCTGCCTATTTATTTCTAAAATATAAAACATAGGTTTTTCTAAAAGTAAAATGGTTGTTTTAATAAGGTATATCAGATGAAACTCAGAATTCCTCGGATGTAACAAAAGGCTGAGCGTTTTTACTCTTAACAGTACTTTTTTTTACTAATAATGTTTATGCAACGTTTCTTATTAGGACCACCTTTACTTTCAGTTTATACGCTTCTATCAGCTTATTGAAAGATCTATGCGATTCATTTTTGAGCGGTTGCCCGGGTTGAAATATTAGTTTCAATTGCCGATTCCGAAATTAATGAAGTATAAGCGGTCTCTCTCCTTAGATTCAGCACTTTTGACGGCAGCTGTTGAAGGGGATCTTAGCACCAGCGGCAGACAAATTTCAGGTGAATTAAGCGTGTCCCATTCAACCATAAACCGCCATCTGCGAGCAGCCAGCATAGTTCCCAGAAGCTGTCGAAGCATTTCACATCAACTTAGGCATGCCGAGTTGGAATTCCAGAGAATCCTTCCTCAAAACCCAAGTGATTTTTCGATTTATCAAACATATTATTATTTGCGATGAAAAGTGGGTTTATTCCGACAATTTGAAGAAACAGAAACATGGATTAGGTCAGATCAACTAGTGTGCTCATTTCCCGAAGAGAAAGATTTCGATAAAAAAAAAATCATTCAGTACTTATGGAGTCATTCATTTAGAGCTTTACTTTACTCAACTAGAACGCGTCCACTTCGTTTTGCCCGAAAAATATCCCTTTTTGGTTAATCGAAAAAGTGTACTCCTTCAACAAGACAACGCATGGCCGCTCAGGTCACGACAAACGAAGATTTGGATTTTGAGCTCCTCCATCACCCAGCGTACAGCTCAGACCTGGCACCTGGCACCTTCTGATAATCACCTCAACTGCTCCACATTTTAAGTGGTAAATACATTATAAATACGGAGGTAGTGAAAACGGGATGGTTGGAGATTTCTGGTACTGGAGCTTTATCAGCTCCTGGTACCGGAAGGACATTGGATTTTTGGCTCACAAACGGGTTCAATTTATTGAAAATGATGACTTATATTTCGAGGAAGGCTTCATAGATGATGAAAGATACTATTTTTGAAGTGTAAGGTGAAAAATGCACATATTTTTGTTACATCTAATACGTACATAAGAGGAAGTATTATGACGCTGTCAAATTTTTGAAATCGAGTTTTCACCGGAAATACATGTTTTTGAGCCCCCCCCCCTGATTACGAGAAAAAAAAGTTTTTAACGAATACGAAAATTTTCAAGAAATTCAAACTTGGTATTCTTTGTTTAGGTACTATAGCCGCATCTTGCACGAAGTATTCGAGCAAACCGGAAGTGCGACGTTACTAAATTTTTTCGCAATTTCATTGAAAAACGGCCCTAACGATTTTGTTTAAACTTAACAGATAATCTACCCATTTAAAGAGCTAGAACTTTTGCTTGAAAATATTTCCGGGACAGTTCGTTTTAGGATGAATCTGAGGGATGGGTGATGTTGTTTGTGCCATGTTGATTCAATCATGTATGTATGTAAGTTAATAAGAATTAAATGCTGTTGCTTAAAATTCCGAGTTTCAAGAAAATAAGTTGATCGGAAGTGTTAAGTGTTTGTTTAAAATTTTACTTATCTACTAACTATTAATTAGGCCTAACAGTTTTATTTTAAAGAGGTTTATTACAATTGCATTTTGTTAATTAAAATGCTATTTACAATAAATTTAAAGTATTGAAGATGACTTCTCGCATAAACTAAGTGGAATAGAATGGAACTAAAAAGCGTGGTTAGTTCATGAAACCTGCCACTAGAATGCGTACTAACGCATTTAAACAAAACTTTTTGCTTTACGTATTTTTACATTTAATAAAAAACTTATATTACGTTATTTTTTGTTTCTATTATTGTTGTAAGACGTTGTAATACAATCTGTCAGATTTTCTAAATTAAGTTTTTATCCGGAAATAAATATTTTGTAGTACCATGTATGAAAAAGTGTTTTTTTTTTTTTAAATTAATCTTTGAATATAAGTGGTCGTATCTGTCTAGGTTTGGTCAGTTAGTTATAACTCAAAAACGGAAATAGCATAGAATATTCTTCAATACGGGCAATAATTTTGGTCCAATCTGTCAACCGGAAATACCTACTGTTGAATAGATTTTTCAGTTTCTCATGTTTTCCTCGAGAAATGGCTTCCAAGGTTTGGAAAATTGGTATTAAGGTTTAAAAATTAAATATAAAAGTCTAAAATGAAAACTTACTTTTCTCATAATTGACGCTTTTATTGTTATCTTTGGAATATCTGCCGAGAGGGAGTGAGAGAGAAACAGACAGAGAGTGAGATAGAGAAAAAGATGCTTAAAAATGTACAGAAAAAAATAATTTGTTCTGTTTCTATCAGAGAATAGGCGTTTCATTCATAACTGATTAAAAAAAAAAATATGGGAGGAAAAGAGAATTAAAAATTAGAAGAGCAGCACTCCAAACTAATGAAAAACGCGCTCTATCGAGGCGAAGTATTGTGAAAATCAATTCTCTACTTTTATATGGATAAAAAAAAAAAATTGTATTGCAGAGCTAGTTCTCAATTGTAATGCTGTTCTCAATTCCTTCATCTGCTTCTTGATCTGGAAAAGTATGCTTAGATTAATTAAAACGGTTGATTTTGGTTTGATATTACAATCTAAATCTAATCTTAGTATAATATTAATTAGAGCAAAATAAAAAAGTATGGTCTACATTTTCCGACATCTGGAGACTGATGAGTACCTTATAAGAAGGACTTAAGAGTCTTTGTTTGTTTGTGTGTGTGTTTGTGTTGTGTGAAAATAAAATAAATCGCTTGAAGCTCTCAAAGTTGATATTACGTTTAGGTATTTATTATTAACCATTGAACCCGCCACGAGGTTTTGGTCTGTCAAGCGAAACTGGCGAATTTACAGTATATTTCTTTTTAATAAGTTTTTCGCCATTTATCAGATAAATGTTTGATAGTTTTTCTTTAATCCCCCGCCTATTAACTAAACCTAGTTAATTTTCTTTAGGGTAGTTGGGAAAATAGCGACTTAAGCTTTCGTCTAAGTGCCACTTTAAGTATACAATGAATGGTGCTTTGTTACAATTTCAAGTTTGACGAAAAATCGATTAACTACAGGTGGTACTTTACAGAATAGGTCTCTGAGATTTTTTTTTTTTTTTTTTAGTAAATTCTCAGATGATTTCTTATCTGGTTGGAATACTAACTGCATAATATAAAAACTCAACGTTTTCCTTACAAGTTTAACGAAGATTTCCAGAGGGTGCTCTTTCATAGAATGTAATCGTCACATTAAAGTCGTGTGAGTGCTTTATACTTTTGTTTTGTTCAGATTAGACGTTATCTTTCCTTTACTCCGTTTGGAGAAGAAAGTTCCCAACGTTTCGAACGATCCATTACAAAATTTTCACTTTCTTTCACTCTTGGTAAGAAGATCTTGACAAATTGATTCGAAATTGAGTTTTTCTACCGGAAATGGGATATTTTCAGGTCTTCTGAATACGAAAGCAACTGTTTTTAGCGATTGGTTTGAATATATATATATATAAAACGTCGGACCTCAAATAAAAATAAACATACCTTGGAGAGGAAGGTAATCTTTCCCCCACTCTAGGCTATAGTTCCAGCAGTTGCTGTCAAGCAGCTTCACCTGACTTATGTAGATTGTGAATTTCAAAAAGGTTTGATAATTGTTTATGGAGTGTAAACATAAAAATATATGATAGTTGGAATTAAATGACAAAAAGTCCTTTTCTATATATTATATGTATAAAATACATTATTATACAGAATGAAGCTTGCGACCTAGAAGCCAGGTCATTCTGAAGATGACATAAAGAGATTACAACTACTTAGCAGGTTACAGTTTTATGATAGGTTATGTTACATATATTAGCAATGTTGGAAAACAAGGGATGTCATTATTTCAATAAATTCATATATATGAATACCGTATATACGAATTTATTGAAATGACACCACTTGTTTGCCAACACTGCTAAAATATATAATATATAACTTATCATCAAACTGTAACCTGCTATGTTGTTTTAATCTAATTATATCATCTTGAGAATGACCTGGCTCCTAGGTCGCGAAAGCTTGATACTATATTTTAAAGGGTTTTTATACATAATATATAGAAAAGGACTTTTTGTCATTTAATTCCAACTATCATATTTTGGAAAAGTTTTTAAGTCTAACAGACAAAACAAAGTTATATTGACAAAAATATATGTTGAATATTAAATACATATTTGGACAATTTGTTCTGTAAAATGAGAAACAAAAATTCTTCATCATTTTATCTTTAATATGAATTAGCTTTTTGTGATAAATTCTATATGTTTTAATATTAAAAACATGAATTTATTTCAGAGAGGAAATTAAAAAAAATAAAAATAAAAATCTCTCGATGAATAAATACACATAAATCAATAAATCGTATTTTACATAATCATTAACACAAGCAACAACACACTCATATAATATCCTGTAAAACTGTGTTTATAACAATATATACTGTGGATACTTAAATTTATGTCAAAATATATTATATAAACTGAATACTTTACCGCTGGCACAAAACATATTTATAAAAAAAAATAAATTAGTCCACTTCTACCTTCCTCGTCTGAAAAAGGACTGTCACATTCATCACTTGATAAGCTTCCACCAAGTGATACAATAATTCTATCGATCTCTTCGACAAATGATACCATCTCTAATCCAACACTTTCTTCCTATTTCCTTTACTGATTCCAGACATTTCTTCCAATTCTCTATTGAGATCTCTTCTAAAAGGTGTAAATAAGATACCAATAAATACCAAAGTTGCTTAACAAAAAGTAATTAGTCCATGTATACCAATAGAAGATCAAGCAAATATCACATACATAAAAGAAGTAGCAGAAAACAAACAAACAGACAAACCAACTATAAGTGAAAGAAGCAAAGTATAACCTCGCTACCCTAGGGAGAGGATAAAATTTCTCCTCTTATGATGTGCATTCGAATTAGACTCAAACTTGGAACTCCGTTTTAGATATTACAACCGCATATGACAGTAAAATTGTTTTATCAATCCATCAACTTTATAGAAAGATTTTTCCAGTATTTCACAATTTTCTCGGAACAGATTTTCTTTTAACTGTGTATGCTATCTACACACGTAACTGCCTAACATTTTTATTTGAAGAACATTTCTCCAGGAAGATTGTTTTTCCCAGGCGGCTCTGGGAAAAGAACAGCAACTTTAAGCCTTTCCTTAAATCACCACTTCAGTATACTGTCTGGTTCTATCAAATATATAATTTGTGGCTACAATAAATGTATTGCAAGAATTGGAAATTTGAAGGAAATCGGTTAACCGGCAATGTGATTTTCTTTGGGGGTAATTTTCTCGAAAACGGCTGTAGGGATTTTCTTTAGCCTTAGAATACTAACGGATCTAAACCTGTCACTTTTATTTAAAGTTTCTTCGGAAAAATTCATTTTAGTGGGGAGGAAGGCTCTACGTGATCAAATTTAAACCCTCAAGCTGATTTATTTAGCTCAAAGTTGATTAACAAACAGGCCAAGTATACATTTATTATAAAACCTACTACCTTTTTTTTGTGGTAAGCCCAACTTTGCAATTTTAATGCCAATTTACAGTTAATTGATTGCTGTTAGAGAAAGTCGAGTGAATGTTTCACACCAGATTTTTTAGTCTTGCAGAAGTTCCTTTAAAATCCCTAAGCTTAATACTGTACTCCTTTTCATAATTAATGTTTTGTAATAAAAGTTTGTTTGCTCTATTATCGAATTTAATTACTCGTTGATAGGAAAATTAGTATTATTAAAGAAAAAAAAAAGAAAAAAAAGAAATTCAATTTTTCTTACATAGAAAACTTCTGAGGGAAAGGGGTTAGCGGGTGGTATTTCTTTATAATACTTATACCACCAGCTGGGATATCCCAACTTTTCCACTCTTTTCCTTTCACAATACTCATGAAGCCTAATTTCACGGTTAAAGTATCCTGCGCGTCTTTCCTATTGTCGTCTGTGTATAGAAATGGTGAGATGGGACTGGAAGCGCTAGCAGCACTTTGCCAAACAGCCCCTATCCACTTTGCGCTGGGCTTCCTCCACCGCCATGGAGGAAGAGTGGCGGCAGAGCACAGAGGCGCGGTAGTTTTGGCCAGAGCTTCATCCACTTTACTAAAACTCTTCCCGCCTCCACACATACTCTCTCCGCTCCATGCCATTGTACTTCCTCTCTCTACTTCACTTCTCTATATAACATTCTCTTTACTAACACTATCGGCCTTCACTTCACCCTCTATCGTTCTGGTACTTGTAACGCCCATCCCCCACAATTTCGCACTCCCCAACCTAGTTCTATCATTTCTCTTCTCTCTCTCTCTATTCCATCATCTAACAGGAACTGCGTGAAATAACTCTGCGACAAATCCCCGTTTCCTTTTAGATTCCCGAGTTTATATTAGACAAACTGCTGCTTGCTTTACTTTTCTGTTCACTTAGGTGTTGCTTCTATTTATACAGCAATTGTGTAACATTACACTTAATCTGAAATTTACTAGAATTAAGTTATTTGTTTTTAAATGGACTACTTCCTAAATAAACTAACGGATCTAAATGTTAGTCCTAATTTCAGTAAAACCAAATTTTACTTTCTTCAAATTGCGGTCATGTGAACTTTTCAGAATTTGGTTTGAACTAAAGACGTGTTCAGTTTTGACGGCGAAATAAGAACAAAAATTTTTTTAGCAAGAATTTTATAAATATGAAAAAAATATTTGAAAAAACGATAAATCGTAGGAAACACAAAAAAACCTTGATATTCTGTTTAAATACCATGATCGTATTTGACAATAAATTTTCGTTCGAAATCAATCAACCGGAAATACAAGATACGGAAGTATTGCGATCGTATCAAATTTTCGAAATTAAATTCCCACCGGATATAAATGTTTTGAGATTACATAAGCATGAAAAAAGTGTTTTTAGCGAATGGTCTGTTTGTCTGTGTGTGTGATTCGTATATATAAGGGCGAAATTTGGGAAAAAATTTGTTAAACGAAAAGCGACATTACAGAACAGATTTTTGAGGTTTGGGGGGGGGGGGATTTTCTGGAAAACAGTTACCATGATTTTTTTTAAACTTTGAATGCTTGCTGCATAGATAATAAAGCCGTATCACTTTGATTTCTAAAAAAAATTGATTTTTAAAGGGGTTTTTAGGAGGGGTTTATCAGTTAGTTTAAATTTAAATTTGCACAAGCTTTGTTGGTTTCTGTATAGAGCATTCCACAATAAGGCCGCTCAGATATACACATAACGTCTCCCACTACCACTTTTATGGCCAGCTCAACTAAATATTTTAACGTTGCAATTTTAATGAAAATTTCTTGAATTATATTAATTAGAGTTAGAAAAAGTCGTGTGCGTGTTTCGCAACAGTGTTTTTATTTTTTTTTTAGTTTTTCCAAGATTTTATCGAAGACTGCTCCAGATACATTAAACTGTATCCAATCACTGCTAACATTCCTTTAGGAAAAATTGTTTTCTTGAGGGTTTTGAGGAATCTGTGATAAGAAATTTCAAGAGTGTTTTGGTGCGATCTAGGCGATATATCTTGTAGGCTACAGTATACTAACATCTGTGTGCTGGAAAACCGACATATTCTCCCAACAACACCATGTATGTCCATGTATGCAATGATTAAACCATTTAGAGGCACAAAAATATTCCGCTGTAAATTCAAAGTTTTTGATGATGAATATTTGGCCTCCGAACATTTTCCACTATAAAAAAAAAATCTTGTTTTTTTTGGTGTAACAGAAAGTAGATCAATTTTGATTAACGGTCTCAGCAAATGATAGTCGTATTAAACTAACAACATCAAACACCTGCACAGAAACGTACAAAAACTGAAAACCACGCCCAGTGTTTATTTCTCAGTAATTGTAGTGCTACTAACTTAAACACAAATACAACGGCAAGATCAAAGAGAAAGTGCTAAGAGGCTGTTGTTATCCATAAATAAACTATACTGGAATGGACTGCTGTTAACGTCACAGACAGTTCAGTTTGTGAAGATCTATTTAGACTTTAAATGAAATAATATAGGGAAAGATCCTTTAAAACTATCTTCATGGAGATTGGTATGCGGGTAAAGGGAAATTCTATGCGCGGTTAGTGCTTCTAACTACCACCTGGCTTCCTATAAGTAATCAGTTATACTTGAGATTGCGAGATGATGAAATGATTTTAAAAAAAAAAACGGATTAATCGGATTCAAAAAATATTTCGTTGTTTCTAAAAACCATTATTGTATTTTTCAAATTAACAATCTGTAAATAGTATTTAACAATCCAAAAAAATAAAAGTAAAAAAAAACTAGTGTAAAAATCTCGATTTTATCTTTCTATAATTATTACAGTTCTAATCATATGAAAAAAATAGAATTTATTAGCTGGTAACTTTTGAATATTGTAATCGTGTCAAAGTTTCGATATCAAGTTTTCACCGGACAAAAATCTGGTGTGACATACTCCCTCGACTTTGTCTTACTTCTTTTAATAAGTTTATTATATAAAATGATAAATTTATAGAGGTGGGTGGGTGGGGGGTTTTATAGAGGTGGGTGGGGGATAAGTATCAGCCTACAAATCTTGGCAGTTAGTGGCCCGATGGGAACGACCGGGATTTCAAATGAACTTGGACAACTGCTATACATGAAAGTTATGTTTATCGTAACTGAAATTAATGTACAATCATTGGAGAACAAGAACACATCACAAAATTGCTATTTTATCGCATATTATGTTGCGTACGAAAAAGAATGTCCATTAAGTATCCACCATCCATCGGATGGATACAGCCCTGAATACCGTCAGACACCCTAGACACAAGCTCGTCGACACAATGTCGGCTGGGATATCAGCAATGGTTTGACAGTGTTCTTCAATTTCTTGGTCAATTGTGAAAAACTTTACTCAGCGGCTTTCGGTACTCTTTACAGACCTAGTCGGTCCTGGAGGGCTTTTAGCAATTACTAAACCTGCTTCATTGAATTTCTGCATCCTACGAATTGACTTGTCAAATGATGCATTCCTATCCCTGTATTCAATGCGGAAGGCACGCTGCGTAGTTATAATTGAGTTTGTTTTCATATAGTGCTTTACCGCTGACACACGCTGTTGCACGCAGTTCAACGCTTCATGCTAACTAATCTCCATAAGCTCTTCTTTCATTGTACGTGCAACATCGTCACGCAACCTACACAGAAAAGTAAGAATTAACAAAACAAATCCATATAGCCCAATAGAGTCCTCTAAAAACACTGAACCAACTACATATAACATTTGAAATTAAAGCCACAAATTCTGTCCAACTATCCAAAAAAGTTTTTTTCTATTTTGGATATAATGTTTCAAATAAAAGTGCCTGGTTTATATCTATGCAGATAGTATTCCAAGTTTAAAGGAAATAGTTTAGTCGTTTTTGAGTAAATCCCAAAAAATCAAAAACCTATTCTGCAAAATCGCACTTCCGGTTAATCGATTTTCTGCAAATCTTTCTATATGTGTTCAATAGGTGGTAAAACCATATATTATACCGAAGTGGTACTTTAGAGGAAAGCTATTGTGAGACTATTGTTGACCCATAACCCCCCCCCAAATCAATTTTTTTTTGGCATTAGCGTTTCGCTATACAATTACGTAGCGCTCATGTAATTATTATGTTTATAAATATCATATTTTGAGGTCTTTTCAAAACAATTTATGAATGAGAGTGTTCATAAGGATTTTTATCCAAAAGGATGTTTATTATATTATTTAATCATTATAGGTCATTTTCCGGCGTTAATATTGTGGCCTCATTCATAGTTTTTAATGAATCCATGGAGTAAATTTAAAACTGCAAATAACTGACAAAATATTATTTGTTCATTTTAATCAGTTTTCCCTGTGAAAATGTTGCAATTAAAAGTGAAATGTATCTATGTGTGTGTGTATGAAGTTTAAAGAAAATTGTTGCAGCTTTTTTTTTTACTTTTATTTTATTTATTTATTTTTTTAAATAAAATCACAAAAAATTGAAAAAATAAAACATTTATTCAAGTTGCATTTCCGGTTGATGGATTTTGCCTGAAAACTTCGTGTCTGACGCAGTGGTGTGTGCCTAAATGGAATATCAAGTTTGGAGCTTCCTGCGACTTTTTGGTTTTGAGATATTATGTCAACATATACACACACACATACCATTCGTTAAAACCATTATTTTCGCACTTCGGGGGCTCTAAAAGTTGTATTTCCGCTGAAACTCAATGTTGATAATCGCAATACTTCCTCTTCTAGGAGTGTGTGAGAGTAATACATTTTTATTCCTCCATAAAACATAGACTTGGACTAACTATACGGAATGAATTCAAGTTATATGCGAGCGGAATGAAAACAATACAACTCCACAAGCATAACAACGATGGAATCGTATTTAAGTGACACTTGGCAAGATCGCAATAACTTCCTTTGTAAGTGGAAGTATGAGGAAGTGAAAAAAAAAAAAAAAAATTTAAAAATCTATGTTGATTATAATTAATGAAGTAAAACGTATCATTAATAATATTACCAGGAGACTAGATGTCGATATTTCATCTTGTATTCAAGAGAAGTAAAACTGTTACAAGAAGTGCTGCTGAACTGGTGAGTTAATGGACTGCGTTAATTTCCTGCCTAGTAGCTGAAGAAGTTTTACCCAGCTGGCACCGTGTCTTGATTGACTATCTCCTGTGAAGATCATGTTGAATATTATACAGCAAACGAGAATAGCATTAAAGCATTAATTTTATATAGTGTTATTTTATTTTTTTTTAATTTTTTTTTTTACTCTCTGTTATAAATAAGAAGTTTTGCGATCGTGTTAAATTATCGCTATTGAGTTTTCACCGGAAATATCCAAATTTAAGGTCCGTAAAATTCGATAATAGTTTTTAGGCAGTGTGTTTGTGTTGGATGAGTGAACATAATATCTTAAAAGCC
>JAAEAF010003591.1:0-47923 GCA_011037195.1 Triatoma infestans
CTCTCAGTTGATCTTCTATTCTTTTTATTTCAACACCAGCATTCTTTGTGCTAAATAACATTCTTAATCTGTCTACAAGCTTGTTGGGGTCGACAGGTCCAGCACCTTTTTTCGTTGGAAACAATTTTGAAATCACTTTCCTATATTTCATGTTTGTTTTCAGTTCCTTGACTGGTCCAGTTGGACTGTGCCCTTCTTTATGAGCGTTCGTTTGTTGTAGTATTCGCTTGTAATTATCGCAATCTGTCTTTTTTACCAGCGTTAAGTTTGGATATTTCATAAATAACAATTCAAAAAGTCCTGGGGTAGCATAAAAGGTATCTTCACCAACAGATAAAATGTCTTTACTGATGGAGATCTCCGTGTCACCAATGGTGAACTTCTGGCCATTATAAACTACGCCATATACCATATCCAAATCCTTAGTTTCATTTTTCATAAATTTTGCAATATAATTTGAGGATATTTCTCCCACTTCTTTCAAATATTTTTCTGAAATTTCTTTTCCTTTGGGCGTGTGTACCAGTTCTCGTACTTCTTGCAGCGGTGTAGTTGGAACTGAAGTTCCAGACGACTGTGGAGTACACTTCAGCGGCCCCTTTGCTGGAAGCTCCCGCTCTTCTTCTGGCGAGGAATTTGATATTCCGGGTGTTGTAGCCGATTCTAGCTTTAGATATCTTGGTCTTTTTGCTGGTGGTGTTTCGGAAACAACCGGCTCCGGCTTCAGAGTTCTCTTCAGATTAAGTTGAGACGAATGATCCTCTTGTTTACCCATTAATTCCTTCAAAGGATTCAACAAAGGCTGATATTTCATTTTCAAATATTCATCAGTTTCTTCCCTGTTTCTCCTTAGCAAGTTATACTTTTCTTGGATTGCTTTCCTAGTGGCGATTATATCGCGCATTGCTTGAGTTGACTCTTCCATGTCTTGCAATAGACTGATTGTTACACCCATATTCAGGGTATTATATAGGCCTCGAAACCTTTTCGATACCTCCCATCATTAATTTGTCTATCTTTATCCAACACTAGAAAACCGTACCTGTCATCTTTCCAACACAATGACACATTTTTCTAAAGGTTTGAAATTCCATATCAGAGTTGATATGATCGTCATAAATTCGTCGCAGATTTAATTCATCCTGCCTGAAGAGTATTAGGAAGTTGGCATTTTCTCTCACCAAATGTTTCGGAACTCTAGTATAACTTTGACTTAGGTAAAATATGTCGACTCCATTATGACGTCCCATACAAAAGTAAGACCGTACATTATCCTGCTTATCACAAGCGATATCATCGAATATAATGATTGAATTGGGCAGGGCCTCTTTAGGTGGTGGAACTTGGGAGTTGTCTTCATATTGGAACAATCCAATATCTTTCAAAGGTTGTAATATTTGTGCTAACATCCTATACTTGGGCTGTTGTAAGGACTTGGCAAACAAGTAAATATTTTCAAATCTTAGCCCCTTAGGATCATAGATTAAGCTCAACATGAGATTAGTTTTCCCACAATTTGATGGTCCACATATTATACATCTAATGGTATCGGGGAACAGCGGACCGTGTTTGGATTCTTTCTTTAAAGAGGCCCCGTCGTCAAGGTTTTGAACAGAGAGGGTGTTATGTTGCTTTATCAAGCGCATGGTGAAGAATAACAAGAATCGCTCTTCCGTTTCTCTTTATATATCTTTCGGAAGCTATGTACGTATCGAAAAACTTATATCTACATAAACATACGCACTCATACATACAAAACCATTACCAACATACACGCACTCTTTTTACAATTTAACACTAAATACTTAAAATACCCGCCACCAATAAACTTTTGTTTTATTTATTTATATTTGTTTTAATTTTTTGAAGCTGTTGCCCTCCTCCCCCAAAGGTTAGAACCGGTTCACGCGCAGAAGGACTCCATCGAACTCCTTTAGAACCCAGCCGCTTCCCTTTAATGCAGACTCCTCCATCTCCGCTACGATTTTCTTAAAGTTTTCATTTAAATATTCTTCGATGGAGGAGTCTTTGCATATTACTTTATTTTTTGTCTTGAAGGCGCGATCACAGGTTTCACCTTTGACATTTTCAAAGGTCGCCTCCAAGACCAAATTGTATTTGAGGAGAGCGTCACTTTTTTCCAAGCATTCTGTAAGCAGTCGGTGCAAGATAGCTGTCTGAGCAGATAGAAATTCCATTGCATCAGCTGCTTCAGTGCATGGAAGAAAGAATGTTGTAAGAGTCCCTCCGAACGCCGATTCCACTTCATATAGATGTCCCTGAGCGGCATCTATGCGGACTCTTTTAGACATGGCAACTGGCGTGTTATCGCTACAACGACGCATGTGCGCATTTAACGTCTTTTTTGAGGAGAAACCCTCGCCGCAATTATTGCAGACCTGGCGCTGATTATGCGCAATGCACACGCGTTCATGTCGATCCTTGTTATATTCCCTTTTAAAATCTTTTTGACAATTTTTACACTGCATATTTAAAAAATAAAATAAAACTGTTCACTTATAAATACTTGCATGCACAATAAATATATATAGAGAGAAAAGTAATAATATAATAATAATACTATATAATAAAAAGAAAAAAAACTACTATATAATAAAACTATAGATATACTATATACAAAAGAATTTTTTTTAAAAAAAAGTTATGAAATGAATAGAAAGAATAAAATTGAGAAAAAATAAATAAATAAGAAATTACACTTAGAATAAAACAAGAAATTAAACGGATTAAAAAAAAAAGAAAGTTAAAATTAAAAATTAGAAAAAAAAAATATATATTAATCAAAATATGTATTAAATAAAATTGATAAATTGGAATAATAATAATTAACACAAAAAAAAAAAAAGAAAAAATTGTTCAAAAGAAAATATAAAAGTAACAGATACAAAAAAAATTTAAATTAAGAAAAAATGAAAAATGTACTTGCATAAAAATTAAGATTTAGTTGAGATTACCAAAGCAGTTTACACAAAGAGCACTAAACACAGAATGAGAATGCGGCGATATTCGTCACGACTTATATACCTTCGGATGATTCTCGAAATACTATTGGTTAATATGGATGGCGTGATGCTAGGGGAGGGGGTATGTAGACTGTTTACTAGCTAAGAATTGTATGGTGCGTCATCATCATCATCAACATCATTGTAGTTGACAAAATAATTAAAATATGACTCATGGTATTACTTATATTTTTCCTTAATCGGATTAAATTTAACAATGTTCGAAGAAAAAAATAATAAACCTTTTAAAATAAAAAAAAGAGATTAAGATAAAAGTAGATTTTTTTTTTCATAATATAATTAACTATTAACATTGTTAAAAAATTAAAAACCTTTTTCTAGATGAGTCATTGTATATACTTATATTAATCGGATTAAGTATTAGCAACATTCGAAATAAAAATAACAAACTTTTTAAAATAATAAAAAGGGATTAAGATAAGAAAAATGACTCATTGTATATACTTATATTAATCGGATTAAGTAGCAGCAATGTTCCAAATAAAAATATGACTCATGGTATTACTTATATTTTTCCTTAACCGGATTAAATTTAACAATGTTCGAAGAAAAAAATAATAAACCTTTTAAAATAAAAAAAAGAGATTAAGATAAGAGTAGATTTTTTTTTTCATAATATAATTAAGTATTAACATTGTTAAAAAAAATTAAAAACCTTTTTCTAGATGAGTCATTGTATATACTTATATTAATCGGATTAGGTATTAGCAACATTCGAAATAAAAATAACAACCTTTTTAAAATAATAAAAAGGGATTAAGATAAGAAAAATGACTCATTGTATATACTTATATTAATCGGATTAAATAGCAGCAATGTTCCAAATAAAAAATAAAAAAAATAACAAACATTTTAAAATAATAAAAAGGGATTAAGATAAGAAATAGATATATATATTTTTTTTTTTAAATAAACCTTTGCATGGATGACTCATTTCATAATAGGATTAAATATTAGAAAAACCAAATAATAAACCTTTTAAAAAGAATGGGATTTACATTTTTGTTGAGACATGCACGGTGACTCATTGTATATACAAACATTCTTCATAAGTAAGGCAAGTAACATGTCCGGACAGGCAAGATATACGCTAATTACAGTACAAAGTTTAATAAACAAAAATAATTAAAAAAAAAGATTAAGATAAGAATAAATATATATATATATTTTTTTAATAGGTTTAGTGTTACAAAATATTATGCAATAACTAAGCTGTTGTGGTAGAAGCAGCAGTGTTGTTTTTTATTAATAAAATCGATATTAATCAATATGAGTAATCGATATTTCTAATCGATATATTGCGATTGCAGTGGTACACTGTAAGCTATGCGATGTCATCGGAGTAGTAATTGCCTAGCAGGCAGTGGTAATAAATAAATCAATATGTACATTTATAATCAAAAAGGCAATGGCAATACTATTGGCTGTGACGCCACAGGAGTGGGAATTGTCTAGAAGGCAGTGGTAATAAATATGTACATTTTTAATCTATAAGGCGGTGGCAATGCTATTAGCTGTGACGTCACACGAATGATATATTGAAAAGGCAGTGGTTTTGTTAGTTTTTTATTAATAAATTATATTCATAAAATCGATATTAATTGATATGGATAATCGATATTTGTAATCGATATATTGCGATTGGCAGTGAATCACTATAGAGTGTGTGACGTTATCTAAATGGGGGATTTGTCTAGAAGGCAGTGGTAATAAATAAGGCACTGGCAATACTATCGCTGTGTGACGTCATACGAATAATATATTGAAAAGGCAGTGGTTTTTGTTATACAATATGATAAAATCAATAATGCGCATGCCCCAACTAGCAGTGACGTCATAGGAGTGGGGATCAACGTTACTATAGTAGATTGTTTTGCCATAAGGAGGTTCAGTTCTGTGTAAGTGCGCGTCGTGTTAATATCAGCAGCAGCAGCAGGGAGCTGGAAGGGGTAAGTCAATCTTTTTAAAAATGATTTAGATTGTGTGGTGAAAGTTGGATGTCACTCCGCCATATTGTTTTTTTTTTTTTTAATTATAATTGAATTTTTTGTGAGTGGGGCGAGGCGAATAAAATTATGATAGTGCGCGGGTTAAGATAGAAGTGTACGTTGAAAAGTATAACTAGCGAGAGGATCATTGTGGCCGACTGGTTATGATGATGGACTTCCAACCTAAAGATTGTAGGATCGAATCACAGGTAAGACAAGTTTTTCATATAAAATAAAAATAAAAAATACCCCTCCAGCATAGAGTCAGGAGAGGGGTGGTGTGTTACGGTGTTAGGTTCCGCCATCTTGTTGTGGGGATGGATTGACCATGGAGGTGGAAAGAAATGGAGTCATCTATTTGGATGTTAGGTTAGGAGTGGGAGGATAAAAATAGAGTCATCGGATTGGATAATAAATTCAGGAGTGGGGGTAATGGATTGGATGTTAGGTCAAGAAGTGGGGAGAAGAAAATACGGCCATCGGATTGGACGATAAGTTAAGGGGTGGGGGTGGAAAGAAAATGGAGTCATCGATTTGGATGATAAGTTAAGGGGAGGAGGTAAGCGGGCATGGTCTAGAGAGTTGTTGAAATCGATGATAGGTCAGTGGTGGGAGTAAGTGGGTGCGGCTTAAGTGCTCGTCGATTTCGATGACGGGGAAGTGGAGGGGATAAGTGGGCGTGGCATAAGTGCTCATCCAGTTCGATGATTGACCGGTGGTGGGGGAAGGTGGGCGTGGCCTAAGTGCTTATCCAGTTCGATGATTGGTCAGTTGGAGAGGAGTGGGGGTAAGTAGGCGTGGCCTAAGTGCTCGCCCAGTTTGATGATTGGCCGGTGGGCGTGGTGGGGGCGTGGCTTAAGTGCTCATCGAGTTCGATGATTGGTCTGTGGGCGTGGCTTGGGAGGGGGTGGGGAGAAATACTGCAATCTGATTGGCTGCTCAAAAAAGGTGTGCCAGATGCCCCATTTCTATACTACTACCTTGAATTACCGTGAAAGGAATATTATTTTTTAAGCAATGGCGACACCTGCCTTGCCATCAGCACGGTCATTTCGAATTATATTGTAGCCTTGTAAATGAAAGTTTTGATTTGGTTTCAACCAAGTTTCAGACAAAATGGCCTCATTAATAATTTAAATTTTTTAAACAAAGTTCTAGATTCCCTTTATTCCGTTATATTGTAATACTCTTAATGATTCCATTTATATTAAATAATATAAAATTATAAATACTTAAAATTTGTTTAATTAAAAATATGAAGAGAGTGACGTAAATACTCGTATATTGTTCTGTTTGCCTAAAATTCATTAGGTAGGAAGCGATCTTTGTGCTGCATGTAGTTGGAGGCAAAGCTTTGGTAGAACAAAGAGAATTTACTAGCTACTGTAAATGGAGGTTCAATGAAGTTTAAAATTTTGTTCCTAAGGATATTTATAATACTCTTCTTTGGACTGTTATAAATATCGACAACCTTTAATGTATGGTTGCAATGAACTAATATAATGACACGTGAATCTGTTGGCTGAATTTATATAATGTTTAATTTTCATCAGATGTTCTATTATTATTCATTAAAAATTCAATTTTTATGCTATAAACCATAGAGAATATATTAAACCAAGGTAATTGTGTTATATTTAAATGTATTAACCTTTCTTTAATTAGTTCTTTCAGCGTAAATTTATCCGATACATGGTTACCTTCTTTATACACATAGTTATACTGGTACTGGAATAGTATATAATTCTTTATTTAGATTTAAATTTAATGTTCTTTGGGGAGAACATTGTCTCAATCTTCTAACTGCTAAACGTTGTAAATTATCATTTACAGGCGTCACAGCCTGGGGGAGGGGTGGGAAGTTCAATTCACACTTAATACTTGGTCTCTCTGCAACAGTTGAGAATTTTTGTTCTCAAAAATTTCTTTTGCTTCCTTATATGGAATGTTGTCCCCCCCCCATATAGATTTTGATATTTATTGGAAACATGATCCAGTTATATTCAGAAAAAAGTGGTTTTAAATATTTGGAAAATTATTTATTTTCAGAACAACGAACCTTATATGGAGATTTAGGATGTTTTTTCCAAATTCCAGAAGTAAGGAGAAATATTCATGTAGGGAAATCATAAGGCGTCGATTGTTGAACAATACCTGCTGGTATTTGATTTTATGAAATCTGTTAAACCATGGATTGAAAATCTTATAGAAAAGTATAAAATACTTCTATGTAATGGACAATTAGATCAGTTGGCACCATATCCATATACTTTGAAGCTCATCCGTTCACTGAAGAGGAATGGCGCTGAAGAGTACAAATCTGCTGAAAGAAAACTATGGTACGTAGATAATGATATAGCTGGTTACACAAAAACTGTCAAGAATTTTACTGAAGTTTTGATGAGAAATGCTGGTCATATTACGGCATCTGATCAACCAAAATGGACTTTTGATGTAATTCATGGATTTACTCATAATTTATGGTAAGCATTGATTTTAAAATTATAATTACTGTAAAATTAAAATGACTTATTGTAATAAAAAAATAATACAGATCCTTTGGCTTTCTTTTCTAAAATATCCAAAATCTCAAATGTTATATGTTATGTGTTATGTTATATGTTATGTTTTTATAATAATTAGCGATCAGTAACTACAAATTTTTATTTTTGTATTCAATAAATATTTTATTGTAATATAGCCTATTTTATCGTAAGATAGGCTTTTATTTGTAACTATTATTTGTAGTTATATCTAAATTATTATGCAATCAAAATTATAATAAATTAGTATTCCATTAATACATTTAATTAAAAAAAAATCTTCAGTTCATATCAAATTCATTTATTTGTTTAATATCTACTTTTTCTTTATCAGTAAATCTTTATTGATATTTTTATCAATTGATTATTTCATTAATTGTTTGTAAATATTGCATAAGTGTATTGCCAATAAATATGAAGAGTTTGGTCGTCATCTAACTGATCAAATTGTATTCAACCACTCCACCACTTGATCGTTACTGTTTGTTTTGAACTCTGAAAGAATGATTCGTCCCTGAATAGGCCATTTTCAATTTTCCATTTATTGTTACAAAACATTGGCCCCTTTAGTAAGGACAATTTTAAACCAAAGATATTCCCAGTTGAAATGTTTTATTTAATAAAATCACTCTACTAGATTATCTAGATAGTTGTGGTGGTTGAAGAGTCCGCAGAACTGGGAAGCATCACAGATATTTTCCATGATAGCCTGCTTCATTTTATGTTAGACATGGACCGGTTTCGGGTGTTCGCTTGTCATCAGGATGGTTAAATAAAAGAGTGTGATAACACAGATTTGCAAAGAGCAAAATCAGTATATACGCTATTTTAGGAAGTCTTTTATTATGACCAAACCGGTTAAGAAGGTGTTCTTTATAAGCTGACTGAGGCGTCATTTGTTTCCATTTTTAAAGGGCACTGTGTTTATGGTTACTTTTTTAATTGATAATCGTTGAGTGTGTACAGTATTCTATCAGATAATCTATTTGAAGGTGTGATCGCATGATAACATAGTTTATGTTATGCAATACATTTATTTATAGGATGATCATTCAGTTCATTTTTATTATCAATTATAACAATAGTAGTCAACAAGTGACGCCGTAATCGCTGTAATGAAATATTGGTTATATACTCGAAAAATAACTATTTATTTATTTGTATAAATGGGTTTATACCCAGTTACAATGTTAGCAGAAATACAATTAAATGACTACATGAATTGAAAATAAGAAAATATAGATAATTATCTACTATTGTAGAATTACCTCAAAACGAAATTTAAGCTGCTTATCCCCAGTTATTGATGTTTCCATTTTTAAAGACATATAAACCCAATGCCTTTTTAAAAATGGAAATGTGCGTTTATGTGAAGGTGTATATACATATTTGAATAAAAATGTAAAACAAAAAAATCATAAATCGCTTGTAACAGTAGAGAGAGAGAGAGAGAGAGAGAGAGACAAAATGACAAGAACACTCTCTCGGACTGGAGTGGGAGAAACCACATAAATACAGCGACGGGAAACAGATAAGAGAACAGTTCATACTACTCAATTCATACAGCCAGTCTACGTGTCATTATCCTTCATCACTCTACCATACTCTATCATTTCAAGTGTAAAGTCCGGGCAGTCAGTGTCACTTATCATATTATACAGTGTTAACCATGTTTAGTTAATTCATTTAAACCAGACCATTTGTCTCCTTCAACCTCCCCATTATATCGCTCAAAACGCTCAAACTTTGTATTCATTGAGGTCAATAACAATACATCTCTGACACGAAAGTTTCGAACAAAATCCATCAACCGGAAGTGCCAGTATACTGAATTTTTTTTTTAGTTTTTCGCGATTTTCTCGAATATGGCTCTAACGGGATTTTCTTTAAACTTCATACACTATCCAACACTACACTTCATGAATACTTATCACTAGAAGGAAAACTGATAACTTTTAAATTTGTCACCAGTTTATCATTATTATTATTATTATTATTATGGAAGATTAATGCGACGTGAGTTGTTGTGTGCTGACTTAGCTAGTGTTAACTTCGTGCTCGTTAAAGATTTTTGTTTTCAAATGTTATATTTCTTGTAACTTTACGATTTTTTGCATATAGTTAGATTAAGGAATGTTTGTTACTTGTACGAAATTTGAATGATTTCTATCGAGCGGTTGTGCTGATATTAAAACAAGAATAATTAGTCAAGGTCATTTGTACTGTGGATTATACGTGCTTTCAAAAAATTGATCGGTGTTTGTTAGATATTTGTAAATATTTGGAAGATTCTTACAATTGCACAATTGAAGAGGCGTGTCAACTACAATTGCAATAGTGGGAGAACATATTTCTCCCACTGGATTGCTGCTAGCTGTCTCGTGAACGTACGTAATAATATACTTAAGTAACATTTTTTTTGCTATAGTTTTCATTTAAATTGGATTATTACGAATTTGGAAGAGGATTTATAATTATAGCCAAATTAATTATTTTATACTCTACTTCTCGTTAAGTATGGCAAATGAAAATACTTCTAATGGAGACACTGATAAAAGTGTCGGGGTTAAGACTGACGAGCTTATTAATATTCATCTGAATAAGATGGAGAGTATTCATTCCGATATTCGTTCCATTAAAAGTGAAATGGCAAGTCTTAGCGCATCCCAGGAACGTTTTAAACTAGAGAACGACAAGATTATGAAGGAGAATAAAAAATTAAAAAATGCTCTTTCTGTCGTGAATCAAACCATGCAGGTGAATATGCAGTATATGAGATACAATGGGATCATTATATATAATTTACCTCTATCTCCAGATGAAAATATTTTAGCATTAATTGAGAAAATTTGTCTGGCAATTGAAGTACCATACAAAGAAAATTATATCTACGATTGCTGCCGATTAGCTCAAAGAATCACTATTAATTCACAGTTTCCTCCCCCCCTATAATTGTGAAGTTATGGTCGAATATTTATAAGCGTGAGTTATTGAAGCAAAAAAAATTGAAGAAGGATTTTCTTAAACCGGAATTCTTCGAATTTACTAGTTCAATCTTCCAAACAGATGTATATCAATGAGCTGATGTCGCCATTCTATGTCAAAGTTTTTAAAGCAGCAAAAAATTGAGTATAAAAATTTAAAGCATGTTTGGTTTACAAATAACCGCGTTAAAGTAAGGAAATCAGACGAAGGTCCAATTAAAATAATTGAGAATTTACAAGACCTTGAAGAGTTTATCTACCTTGAGAGGAAGATGGAGAGCTGCAAAATATCTGAAGATGATGATGATATCGAATATGCCGATTCCGATGCTTCAACGAAGGTTGTTAAGACTCCTGCTAGAAAAAGTACATCTAAGAAGAGAAAAGTAGGTAATCGTAATAGATCCTTGGATCGTTTTTTAACTGATCTGCCTCAGAAATCTGCCCCAATAGAAAAGTAGCGAAATCTATTAATATTCGCCGTGCTACGTCAAAGTGTACAAAATCTGTGAAGCAATTTTTTAGTTTTGGTTATTGGAACGTAAATGGTTTTAGTTCTTTATCTTATTTATCTGATAGTGAAATTTTTCAGTTAAAAAATATTGATGTTTTATGTTTTTCTGAAACATGGTTAAATTCTGTGAATAGTGCTATTTTTCCAAGTTTTTTAAATAATTACGATTATTATTTTGTGAATGCTGTCAAAGTGCATAAAAAAGGGCGAGCTTCAGGTGGCCTGATTATTTTCTTGAAGAAAGATCTTTGTTCTTTTGTACAAGTATTAATCTCAAAACCTTGGTTTCTATGTTTACTTATAAATATTAATGCTGAATTATATGTGGTGGGTTTGGTATATTGGAAGCCCGGTAATGATAATAACTGTTTAATTGATGATCTTGAAATTGAATTAAATAATATAATGATGAATTATAATGATGTAAATGTAATTATAGGCGGGGATTATAATGCTAAAGTTGGTTTATTAAATAGTTATTCAGATGATGATATGTTTTTAAACTCTAATTTATATGGAAACAGATCTTCATTGGATATTAATATTGATGTCAGAGACAAAAAGCTGGTTGATATATTTGAATCTTTTGGTATGTTTATCTGTAATGGGCGAACCCTAGGTGATTTTCCAGCCAAATACACTTTTTTGGGTAATCAAGGCTGTAGTATTATCGATATGGTTTGGTTATCCGCAAATTGTATTCCATTTATCCAGGATTTCGAAATTATAAATAATATCCACATATCTAATCATTTTATTTGTTTATTAACTCTGATAAATAATGAAAAAGAAAAACAACTTAATGTGGCATTAGACAGCGTTGATCCTGTTATTTCATTAAATAGAAATTTTATAAGCAGAACTGAATTCACTTTGAGGCTGGAAGGTTCTTCCGGTATTTAATTCAATAGTGATTGTGTAAGCCAACTGAATGATAATTTCATTGCATCTATGCACTTAATTATGAAGGATTGTGGAATGTTAAAATCAATAAAAATAGGCAGTACAAGTTTTAGTTCAAAAAAACCCTGGTACAACTATGATTGTAAAACTCTCTTATAAAATTTCTTTCAGTGTGGAATATCTAGATAGGTATCTGGAATGTAAAACTATGTATAAAAAAGTAATTAAAAGTTCTAAGAAATTGTATTATGATAATTTAACTTTAGCAATTAGAAATGTACATAATCTTTCTGAATTCTGGGGAGCAATTGGGAAGTTTCGTAAGAGGAAAGTTTGTAATAATAGGCTAAGCATTGAACAGTGGGAGAATTTTTACCGGCGGATGTTACCGGTTGTACCCTATGACGACTCTTTATTCATAAGTACTTTTAATCCAGAATTAGATAGCGAAATAACCTTAAATGAGTTGTTAGAGAGTATAAACAATAGTAAAAATAACAAAGCCCCCAGTTTTGATGTGATTCCGAATGAGATTCTCAAAATGCTGAACAACCCTTGGTTGCACTATTTATTGAATATGCTAAATAAAAACTGGTTAAATGAGCAAATTCCCAAAGCATGGTCCCCGATCAAATGATGCTATTGCATAAAAAAGGTGATCGGTCAGATCCATATAATTATCGCGGAATCGCTTTATGCAATTCAGTAATTAAGATATTTACAAATATCAAAAATACAGGACTAACGAGATGGATCGACGAAAGAGGTTTGTTACCAAGGGAGCAAATGGGATTCAGAAAAGGTATGGGATGCAGAGACTGTATTTTTACACTGTCCTCTGTTATTAATATAAACTTTAGGCTTAAGCGAAGGAAAATATTCGCCATATTCATAGATTTCAAGCGTGCGTTTGATTCCGTTATTCACTCGAAATTATGGATGAAACTATATCAGATGGGAGTTAGTGCTAAATTAGTTCGCATGATCAAAAATATCTATGTATCCGCCTCAATAAGAATTTCTGATGGCTTAAAAGTTTCTAAAGATATTAAGGTAACAAGCGGTGTATTGCAAGGAGAAGTTTTGAGTCCCTTACTATTCTCATTATATATATCAAATATACTGGACTTTTTTCATGAAAGAAATGCTGAGGGAATTAATATATGCTATAGTGAAGACGTATTAATGTTGATGTATGCTGACGACATCGTGCTGTTGGCATCTTCATGGAGGGATGCGCAATTCAAATTGAACTTGCTTAGGGATTATTGTAAAGAGAATGACTTAATGGTAAATTCAAAAAAGACAGTAAAATACCATTTCATAAAGGGGGCAGACTTGGTAAAATTAAAAATTTTTATTATGATGATAAAATCATTGAAATAAATAATAAGTTTATTTATTTGGGCGTCCTATTTTCGACATCAGGACGTTTTTCATCTGCTGGTAATTATTTTCTTACGAAATGTTCTGCTGCCAACTCCTCTGTGTTAAATTTGTTAAAAACCTGCGAATCAGATTCTTGGAGTTCAATAGTTTCATTGTTTGACGCTATCTCGCAAACTAATCTACTTTATATAACCGAATTTTGGGGTTCGCAATGTTTAACTCAGGTTGAACGAGGTCAAATTAACTTTTTTAAATTATTATTGAATTTAACTCTTCATACTCCAAATGCTTCATACGTCCTATTGCAGGAATGAGCTCGAGCTCCGGTACTGCCCTCTAGTGGGATTATAAAAAAAAAAAAACAAAAAAAAAAACTCCAAATGCTTACATAAGGCTAGAGTTATGCAGGTCTCACACCCAACTTAAAATTTTTTAAAAAATGTTAGGATGGTGGATTAGTTTGCTAGGTATGTCCAATGATAAACCCCCCAAAATATGTTTTAATAGGCTCCTACAGTTATTTGATAATCAAAATATTCCTTTGAATTGGGTCTCCGAGTTGAGGTACTATTTGACGATAATTGGAGAGGAAAGTTTGTACCAGTGTAGAAATGTTGATATTACTAAAAATAAGTATAAAGATTTGTTAATTTCTTTTGAAAATAATTTAATTAGTAAGGATATCGACTCTGTTTGCAATGGTACATACAGCTTGTATTACCGTAATATTTGTACATTCGGAATAAAGCAAGAATATTTATATTTTAATGTGAATATAAAAAAAATAAGACTGGTGGTCTAATTACGTTTGGCATATAAAAAGAAGACATCATTATGTATTGAAGGCAGTAAGTATGTGTTTTCGGACCTTGCACCATGTCCAGTTTGTTTCAGGGGTGAGATGGACACGGTAGCACATTTCTTATTTTCCTGCCCAATGTTTATTAGTCAAAGAAATAAATATCTGAGGAACAATCTTGCTTTGGTTAATACATTGGAGGAACTTTTGCATATTAATGATGTCAGTAAAATAAATCATATTTATGCGTTTTTTATAAGTAGCTTAAAAGTTAGAACGTTATTAATTCAAGCAGCGTCGATTAATAAGTCTATTTTCTTTATTTTTGTAGCTGACACTTTGTTTTCTTTGTATTATAAACGTATTATAATGTACCAACCCTTATTGTACGAAATGTTTATCATTTTAAACAATAAAGATGATTTGATTTGATTTGATTAATGCGACGTTTCGGTCTATAAGACCATTTCTATTATGTTTATAATGTTTGTGAATGTTTATAAAGAAAATCATTCATTGTTCTTATTAATACATTATAGTAAAAAAATGCAGACATAATGGAGTATTCTAAATTATTGATTATTGAAAAATTAATAGTAATGCAGTCATCAGGTTTAGATTATTTTTTAAACCCGATGATCGTTTATATATATACGAGTATAGGTTGCATTTCTGTCAAATGTACAAATTAGGATATACATAATTTGGATATCTTACTGATTTCAATCATATTGTTCATTTTGTACATTTTGTTCATTTCAAATGCTGATCAAATTTTTCTTGCATGTTAACTTTTAATTATTTACCGTGATTTTTAAGAAAGCCAGCCCAAACATTACAAATATGATTAGCATCTGACAATGAACAAATTGTAAGAGAAAAATACGGTGAGTGGGTTACATTGAATTTTGTAATTTTAAACTCATTAGTTTCATGTCTCTCTCAGAGATCTATAAATTTTTAAATAACAGTAATATTTTCACAACCTTGTGAAAAGTCATATTCCATTTTACTACAGCACAAAAAACTGGGAAAACGTGACTAGACAAGCAAAGTATGAGTGGAAAAATTTAAAATGTGCCACGTCACCGAGTAAACGAGTGTTAGATAAATAAAAAAAATAAATAAATAAAGTACTATTGTTCGAATGAAACATTATTCCATTGTTTCTAGAATGGCACAGAATAGATATCCCAATAAAATAAATGAAGATGACAAGCAATAATAAAAGTGTCGTGTATGCTTTCTGTGTTCGATGATTTGCCAAAATACGCAAATTTTAATAACTAAGACTAAATGGCCATCGTATCTTAATAAACTGAAACAAAAATAGTAAATGTTTGTTAATTAAACATTGACCTCGTTGTCTATTTGGTATAATTGTATTAATTATTTATGATTATACTTTGAAAGGGTGTTGGCCATCAGTGTAAGCCTAAAGAATCCTAATAGATATCTTAAGGGAGTAGTCTATTAAAGCCAAATCAATTGCGACCTAAAAGATATATATGTATGTGGCGGTACACTTGAGTACATGGCAATCTAATCGTCTGTAGAGTGTACAGTGTGTAGTCTGTGAGTGTGTTTGTGTGATAGTGATTAGCTAGAGTTTGCCTTTCGATAGGCTAAACTCAAGCAGTTACACATATCATCTTATCTCTGTAGCTTGTCAATGTGAGATTAGGCAGATTTACCATCGCCAAGAACAAAAAATTGTAAAGAAAAATGTGAAATGATTCAAATAATAAGAACTTGTTGAAACCACATTGTACCAGTTTGTTAGGGTAGGTTACCCGTCCAGATGGCTGATGAAAATGGCTAGTCCATCCTTCCCTCTACAGAGAATTTCATGGATTTTTCTATGCGCAACTTGAATCGCTTGGTTTAGTATATTCAAAAGTTTGAATGATAAGCTAAATAAATAAGTTTTTTTGGTATGGTAACAATTTTCCATGAACAGAGAGTGATAGTTCTTCCATCAAGAGTAAACCTTTGTTTTTGTCAGGCTAACAATACGTTCAGTTTTCAAAGGGTCTGTCCTGTATTTTTATTTTCGGCCAACCATACTTCACCGGTTCTAGTAAATATGCCAAGGTTGTCCCATTTTTGAAAACTGCGCAACAATTAAACGTGATCTATTAAATAATTATTGAACCTTTCAGTGAAATCATTACTTGAAACTTGGGTCTCCTCTCACCCTCTCTTGAATGAATCTTTGTTCACCCGTTCATTCATACGTGACTCAATAGTTTTTATTTCTCAATATATTTTAAAAGTATTTAGCACCAAAATTTAAAATGTCGTAAAAGACGAAATTGTACATTCGCTTGGACACTTCCTATGCCTGCATGAATGTCCTTCTAAAAATCAAACAACAAAGGAGATGCCCTAGACGCTCTCTCAGAAAATCCAGACAATAGACTACTCTAAGAAAATGCGAGTCCCAGAAGCTAAAAAAAGGAAGTGGTTGCCGGGGGGGCATAGATGGAAATTGTCCGGGAGGCTACAACTCTATGAGAGTGTATGGAAAAGATTCTCTTCATACGATCCGTTTTGGGACTACGGAATTAGTCAGCCTAGAAATTGTATAAAAAAATCATCGATAATTGATGGAATCAGCAACAAGTATGAGTTTATAGGGGCAAAATAGAAGCATTTTTTGAAGGCCTTTAAAATAAAGTACATCACTTTGACATAGTTTATTATAATTTCAAATTTAGTTAAAGTGTACATCACTGAATCTGTATGATTCAACTTATAAATGATCACTAGCAATTGTTAAAAGTTTATTAAGTGTTCGTAAAATTACTAATTAAATCAAAAGCCCATTTTGGTTGATCAGTCGGCACCATATGACCAGCGTTTCTCACTAAAACTTCAGTCAATTTACCCACAGTTTTCTTATAACCAGCTAATTCATTGTCCACATACCATAATTTTCTTTCCGCAGTCTTATACTCTTCAGCACCGTACCATTTCATTGATTGGATATAGTTTACAACAAGCGGATACGCTATAACAATATCCAATTGTCCAGTATAAATTAGCACTTTGTAATGTTCCAATAAATCTTTAATCCATGGCTTAACGGATTTCACAATTTCTTCTTTTAAGTACATTTTCACAATATCACCATTGCTAAAATTTAAGTTACCCACTCGGAGAGCTTTTCTAAAATCTGAATCATCCAATAAGTGGGCAAGATTATCAGGCTCGTTTCCTTTATTATTTAGAAAATTAAATAAATAAGTGAAACCTGTTGATGTATGAAATAAGTAAAACAAATTGTTTAACAATTTCAAACTTTCTTCATATTTCTCTTGCTTTAAAAGTGATACAATTTCATTTTCAATATTTTCCATTTTCAATTTTGTATTCATATCTATTAAACCTAACTGATAAAGAAACTCATCATATTTTAACATATATATTGGGTCACACGCGCCATTACCAATTGCTATACCTCGAAGATTTATTCGTTTATTTGGTTTGATTAAATTTTTATTACTTTCATGGATTTTATGCGCAAAAACTGGTGTAAATTTCCCGGCAAATGATTCACCAGCCACGTAGAAATCGTTTTTTAAATATTGTGGAAATAACTGGAAAAACTGTTGTATCGCTTTATATAAATTTTCAGCGATTTCTTTCTGGTTCTTAGCGTAGCCTTTAGGATTAGTGGTAAAACTAAATCCAGCACCAACAGGATTATCAATATATAGAACATTCAACTTTTTCGTCCAGTAATATTCACGTGGTAAGATCTGTTTGTTTTCATCTACATAGAATGGGCCATGTTGGGTGAACAACCCATACAAGGAACTAACTCCTGGGCCACCCTGTAACCATACGACCACTGGTGCTGTAGTATGGCCAGTTTCTGCTGGGAAAAACCAGAAAAATAGATTTGAATTGTATACTTTGTTTACAGTTAGAAAGCCGGAAAAACTGATGATATTTCCGTAGAATGGTCGGACTAAAGCGGCTTCTTGAGCGCCTTCAATGTCACCACGTTCTAAATAAGGTGTTAGAAATAACGGTTCACCATAATTGTTACCTTTTACATTTGATGATATCACTGGATATGCATGAAATATTGTACACTGTATTGCAACAAAAACATTAAGAAACAATATTGTTACGCTTAATAATTTCGTCGTAAACATCATTCCCCACAATAATAAACTTACACACACCTGAAGTCACATCTTTTATTATATATTGCTGTTATCAAATGTAAATATTTAAATAATTAAAAGTAATCGTATAGATAAATATTTATGAATAACAAAATATTTATATTTGAAAAAATTTAAATAAACAATAATTATTAATAAAAGCTTTTTTGTTTTTGTCATTACAATAAAGGGAACCGATGTAATTCAGAAGATGGCTACAATTTAAATATGATACATTGCTTTCAACACTGAATTGTTATTTAAAGAGTAAACATACTTAAAGTGATATGGTCTTTTAGACTTCTGCGCCTAATTTGGCAAACCTGTCCACCTTAGCTATGAAAAACTTTAGAGAATCAGGGTTGAGACTGCGGGAAGGGTTGATTTACTGGAATCCGATGTTTCGCCCATTCTGCAATGAGCCTCTTCACTTATTTCCCGTGAGAACTCATTTTCGAAAATTTGATAAGATCACAGTACTTCCTCCTTTTATCCAAAAAAAAAAAAAAAAAAAAGAAGAAAATAATAATTTGTGCAATTTAGGTTTATCAGTTGTTTTGAATATCGACCGAAATTGATCTATGAATGGGTTATTGACAAACAGAATGTGTAATTTGTAATTTATGAATGTGATATATATATATATATATATGGGCTGATATTTATCTATTATTTGAATTGTTCAACTTACATAAATTGCAAACTTTTGGAGTTTAATTAAATTAACTATATTTTTTATGGTATTTTAATTTAGTGTTTACTAGAGAGCCACTGTAGTTCCACAGCTATATTCATGAAAACCACTTTAGTTTCCGGGATACGACCATGTTTGCAAGAACCCGATGTTTCACCCATATTGCTTCTTCAGGATAATTACAGTTTGACAATGGAGCAATGAACCTGGGTTTTTACCAAGTACCTCGGTTTCCATATATGTAGAAATCAATGTTCATTATTCTCTACCAAGGTTTGTTGCTTTATTAGCTTTCAAGGTGTAACGACCATGAAATAACTCATTGTAACATGAGCTTAACGTCGGTTTTTAGCAATAAATTTGCGCGGGCCCAATCCGGAAACTCACATGTTTTTAATTTAAAAAATATTAAAGTAGATATTCAAATTAATATATATTGTTTGTCAATCACACAGAAAATCGTAAATTTGATTATAAAATAAATTACATTTTTCTTTCTTACATAATTCCCTATCAACAGCGCTTCAGATATCTTTTTTTTAAACATTATTGCAACTGTTTTTCATTAAATGGAACTTTTATTAAATTTTCCCAAAATCTGGTACAGTTTGGGGAATGTTGCAGAATATTTACCGGATAATTGTGTCCAACTGCGGTTTTTGAGATATCATAACTTTGTCAGCCTGTATTTTTTCTGTAGCAAGTATTTTTTACTTTCTCTTACTCCTATTGAGAGGAAGTATGGCGATGGTGCCAGATTTTTGAAATGGAGTAATCACTGGACATACATTTTTTTGGGGGAGCCTCCTGAATCTGAAGAAAATTTTTATTTATCAAATAGACTTGTATATACGTGTGTTTTAATAGAATATGTGAAAAACGAAAAGACATAGTAAGCTCAAATTTGACATTTAGTTGAGTTCTAGCAGTGTGTATCATCAGATATAAAGATTTCATACAAAATTCATCAACCTAAAATGCGTCTTTAGTGAGTGAGTTATTTTTTTTCATTTTTTCGTGATTTTCTTGAAAATGGCTCATTTTCAAGAGATTTTCTTTAAACTTCGTATACTATTAAAACACATAAATATCTCACTTACATTTGAAACATTTTCCCGGGAAAACTGATTTGATTTGTTGGGAGGGGGGTTCTGAAGGATCATCAGTAGCATTATGCTTTCCTTTAAATTACCACTTCAATATAATATGGTTTCAACTCCTACATAATATTAATACACATTATTGATAGAATTCCCAAATTTTAAGAAAAGCGGTTAACCTGAAGTGCAATTTTAAAGAATAGGTTTTTGGGGGGAATTTTCTAGAACACTGTTGCAGCATTTTTCAGTTTCGGCATGGAATGCCGTGCTGCACAGATAAAAACGTTTTCACTATTATTTGAAACATTTTTCAGAAAAGAATTGATTTTAGAGGTGTATTGTAAGGTCTGTCAGTTAGATGGAAATTTTAATTTGTACAAGCTTTCATGGGTTTAACATGGAGCGCCATCATATGAGACGGCTTAACTATAATAGTAAAGAACTTCATCGTAATTTTAATGGTCAGCCCACATAAACCTTGTAACGTTGCAATTTTAAAGACTATTTCATGATTAAATAGTTTTAATTAGAGTAAGAGAAAGTGGTGTGAGTTTTTCATACAAGATATTTATTCATACGGAAGCATTTTTTTCTCGATTTGTTACACTTTTAACTAAAATAACGTGGCAATTTCTAAATTAACACATCACTTTTCCACTTAAAAAATTGGATTTGTAATATGGGCAATTTTTACAATACTTGCTCTTACTGATTGATCAGGCAGGAGAATTAAAAAGAGTACACCATTGTTGCTATTAATAACCATATATGTAATACGGATGGAACAAAAGAGAAAAATTATTAAAGAGAATATGCAATGGTAGAATTATCAGCCGGTTCCTTTGAAATACTACACTATTGTTAGCTCGTTTTAACTATTATAGTATTTTCAATGGATGCATTCAAACGTATATTTTTTTTCCTCCTTCAATGTAATCTCCAATATTGGAAATTGATTCAACAACAATTGATGCTATCACCAATTAGACAGAAATTCAAAAATGGAATAAGACATATTGTCTTTTTTTAAAGGTGAAATACAGTTTTTTAATTAACACGGAAGATAAAATAAATGTAATATTTTAATTTTCAGTTAGATTGTAAACGAAATTATTGTGATTGTGTCAAAGTTTTGAAACGATTGCATTTTTTTATTAGAGTTTTAAAATTCTCGGAAGATGAAACAAAAATTAACGAATGGTCTGATGTGTATGTGTACCTATATGTATGTGTACCTTTATATCTAAAGATATTTAGAGATAAACTGGAGCTTCAGAGTTTGAAGTAGAATAAAGTAATAAGTGTTTCTCTTCAGGTTTGTTTTATTATTATTATTATTATTATTATTATTATTATTATTATTATTATTATAAGAAAACTTTTGCAGTAAAGACTTTTACAAAAATTTGCACTATTGGAAGAGGTTAGTCACGGGCACGCCTTAAAGAGCATACATAACAGTGGTCTGCAGCGAGGTAAGCAATAATTTTTGAGCACACCACAATCCTTGTCCAAGTAAACAATTATTAAGAACGTGGCGTAAGAGAGGTAATGAAAATTGGGAAAGAGGAAAAGTGTTTAAATAGAGACGACCGAGTCCTTTCTAGCAGCCCAATTGCCTCTTGGACCTCATTATTGGCGGAGTCCAATATAGCCTCTGCTCAAGGAAAAGAGGGAAAAAGAAAGTAATGGTAATTAGTGGCTTTCTACAGCAAAACAAGGTTACAACTTTGGCGCAGAAGAGCAGTGGGAAGGGAGACTTAGCCCTCTCACCCGCCAGCCAATCATGTCATGGAAGAGAATGTTATGCCCGGCCCAATATCTACAGCCATTAACGTGCAGGATTGAGGGAAAGTAGGCCTTGCCCTTTTGTTGCTTGTCTTATAGCTAGCTGCCTACCCTGTTTCTTGCCAGTGTTGATTTAGCCATCAAATCAACATTTCCTACTGAAGAAGCCTGTTATGAATGGGTGATCATCAGTTTATAACAAATCATTGAGGCGGTCATAGTGTATTGCTTTATCAGGCTACTTCTCATTCAAGTAAAAGCAAGAAAGCAAATAAAACCTTTAGGAGTAATTACCAGAAAAGTTTCATTCATTAAGAGAAAGAATTTTCTGCAGATATTTCTTAAAATCCACGTCATTGAAAAGTCTCCACTTAGTATTACGGGAAGATTATTAATTATAAATTAATAATCATAAAAAAAAAACACATTTCTTTAATAGTTTAATTAAGGAATTAATAAATAACATTTTACCCAACTTGAGTATGCCAGAGCAGAAATATTAGCAATCTGCATCTCCAAGTGAGTACTTAAGTACACTTAAGTGTTTTTCGACTGTATGTGTATCTAGGCTTGGTGAATAAATTTAATTAGAGTAACATTTGACCCTTTGTTACTGGCCGAGAAAGCGATGAATTATCTAACATAGTTTCACTAACTAGGACATTAACTATTAAAGTAATATGGTTGTTATCATAGAAAGGATCCTATAAATTTATTCTTTAATGAAAATTGGGCTTTGGTTAATTAATAATATATTAAAATCATGAATTGTTAATATTTAATTTAATAAATAAGTAAAATTAATACAAAAAAGAAAGTCAATTAAAATAAAATGAAGGAAACATAAATCTTCGCTATTCGGAGATTTCGGAATAAGGATCTTTGCATGCTGACAACTAACAACCGAGATCTCTGGAAACAAAAAGATCATTATCAAGATCATTGACAGTTTATTACCGATTACAATGTGGAAAGCTCTAAGTGAGCTGGCCCATATTCGAATTTGTAAATAAATACAAAATAAAATTGAAATTTGAATTTGCTTTCTTTTGAAACCATAATTCACCGAAGTCAATCTACCCAAAAGTATCAACAATTTTCGGAAAAATGTTAGGAATAAAAATGATAGTTTTGTATATGCTATATACTCTTTTCAAGTTTAAGGAAAATCACTAGACCAGTTTACGGGAAAATCGCCAAAAACTGGTAGTCTATTCTGTAAAGTCGCATTCCTGGCTAAAAAGACTTACGTCAAATTTAATATTTATTTGACACAGTAAATGAGGCAGCTATATGGGCCCATGTAAGCTTTGGATAGCGTAGGGTTTTGCCCTCCTCTCCCTTGAATAATAATAACACAGTAAATTCAACTTTGAATCAAATCTTAGCAGAACCGAGTGGTATTTTGAAGTAACATTTTGGGGGATCTTAATCAAAGCCTCCCAGAAACCAAAAAACCAAATCAGCTTCCCTAGAAAATGAATCAAATAACAGTGATCGAGCTAAATATGATTAGATAATATGGTGGTATAAAAAAAATCTAATCTAATCCAGAAAGCAAATGAACTTAATTAGGCCACTGATGGGCCCATTGTGCTCAAACAGCTCACATCTGTCCTATCGCATTAAAAAAACGCCAGGGCTGAGGTGAGGGAAATCTTGGATCCCGGGTTTGACATAAAATTACAAGCGCCGAATTTCTGAAATCGCTTGCGAGCATAATGCTCGAGAATATGAGAAACAGTGTTTCATCCTTGTGACCACATTTCCTACAGTGTGAATCTGCAGTTAAAGGCCCATACTGTGTAGACGCTTCCTAAAGAGACAATGCCCTGCAACCTCCTTAGGTTTAGTGATTCTTCTTAGCTATGCTTTCATTTTATTGAGGAGATAAATTGTGCGAGTCTTGGAAGGTGTTTCTGCCCTTGTAATGTTTCACTACTAGAGTGTTTCATTTCTCAATAATCCAATAGTCGAATGCTGTTATAGTTCGCCAGGGATTCTAATTCTTTGTGTTATTCTTCAGCAGTTAGTCTCTAAGGCTTTTAGTGCGGCGACCCGACTATCAGAAAAGATTGCAATTCTTCCGTCTGTTAAGACCTTATTTTGTTAATGATCTAGTGAAAATAAAATAATTTTCAAGAAAATCTTTAGAGTGGCTTCCGAGAAGATTCAAAAAAAAAAAAAAAAACAAGATTCAATAAAAAAGAAACTCACCCTTTTCGTAGACAGATTTTGATGGAAATCTATGAACGGATCCTACAATGATACATAATCTTGTATATCTATTTTGAACGCCCTGCGAATTTTTTTTTATGAGGTATTTTGATTGTACATGTACACACAGACACACCACACACACACACACACACACACACAAAGAGAGAGCGAGTGAGTGTGAGGGGGGGGCCATCCACTAAGAAAACATTTTTTTCTACCCATGCTCTTGTACTTTTTACTTCCTTTTATTATTAATAATAATAAGAGGAAGTATTGCGATCGTTCCAGATTTTCAAATTTGAGTTTTCACCGAAAATACACGTTTTGAGATCCCCTGAGTCCAAAAAAAGTGTTATTACCACCGCTTCAGACACGAAGATTTCGGGCTAAATCCATCAACCGACATGGTTACTGAATTTTTTTTTTTTTATGATTTTCTCGAAAACTGCTTCAACAATTTTCTGTAAACGTAATGTATAAACTACGGATACAAAGAGCTACAACTTTTGTTTGTAACATTTCTCCCGGAAAATTCATTTAAGGGCATTTTTGGGGAGAGGTAGGGTTATGGTTTCCTCTAAAGTGCTCTTTCAGCTCGACAATGTGCTATACAATACTGTCAACTAAATAATTTAGTTAGAATTATATAAGTGGCCAAGATTCCCAGTTTGGAGAAAATCGGTTGACCGGAAGTGCGACTTCGCTGAATAGGTTTTATAGGTTTTTGTGACTTTCGTCATAAAAATGCCGACGGTATTAAACACTAATAAGGATTGTAAGTGTGAAGAAAATTTACCATTTTGCAGTAAGAGAAAGCTGTGTGAGTGTTTCACACCAGATTTTTGTTTGTAATATTTAAGTAACGAAAAATGAGCAAAATTTGAAGCATAAAGATAATTTATCACTTTATATATAATTGTGTAAATGGATATATAAAGAGGATAACAGCTATTCAAATGATATAGTGAATGTCAGAGCTGTGGGGAAAAACCGGATGAAAATTATAACAGAAACACCGGAAGCTGCTAACTATTTAATTAACCACACGGGTTTGGAAAAGCGAAACTTGAGGGCTTATATCCCAGAATATCGTATCTATTCGAAGGGCGTCATTAGAGGGATGGAAGCATCCTTTCCAGAGGAGGAAATTCTGCAGCACCTTCGAAGTGAAATTTCGGTGATAAAAGTAGAAAGGGTATATAAAAGAACCGAAAATAGGCCTCTTGAAACTTGTTTCCTGACTTTCGATAGTCAGAAACTTCCGAGGCATGTCACTTTGTATGGGGCGAGGTTCAGAGTAGAGCCTTATGTACCTCATAGGAGACCATGTATGAATTGTCTCCGATATGGACATTCAAGCACCCAGTGTAGAGGGCAGACAAGGTGCAGTAAATGCACGGGGCTGCACCACGCAGATCAGTGTAATATGGAGAAAATAGAGTGCATTAACTGCCATGGGAATCACCTTGCAACGGATGCGAAATGCCCAAAATACATAGAGGAAAATAAAAAAAGCTAAGGAAAAAGCAATGTATGACTCAACTTTTGTTGGAGACTCCTTTTCAGAAATCGCCAAAAATAATAGGTTTGAGGGGCTCACTGAGGAAGAGTTTCCTGCGTTACCAGGTCCCTCACCGGTTCAGGTATCGAAATTTAGACGCCCAAAACGGGGGGAAAAATCATTTAACCTAAAGCCTAGTCCTACGGATAAATCGGCTGGTTCCAGCATAGAGGAGGAAAGAAAAGGAACTGTAATCAGTATGAAAGAGATTCGGCAGACCCTTGGCTCCGTGAAGCATCCAGTCATGGAAGCGTACATTGAAGTAATTGATTCAATGAGTAGAAAAGATTGGTATGGAATGACTAAATCATTGGAAGCATTAACATCTCAATTTTCGGATGGAAAAATTTCAGTTAAGTCTAAATCAATTGCATCAAAAGCAGAGGGAGTAATTCGGAGTGGAAAGGCCCACAAAGAGCTTACGGAGGGGGGGGCTGGTAGAGCCTATAAAGGAACAGACCAAAGAAGAGGTTATAAACCGATTGAAAACTGATAAGCAAAAGGATATCCTTAAGAATCTTTCAGATGCAGGAAGTTTTAGTAAGGTATCAACTCGGTCAAATTCCCGTAAATGATGAAAATTCTGCAAATAAATATAAGGTCGTACATAAGTAATCGTGACAGTTGTAACAATATAAATAGGTGTAGGAGAACGTGGACGAGAATATTTTATAATAGATATTTGTTTATTTATAATGTTTTTCTTTTCATTCATACCCATCTCAGTTCGGATTCCATAGCTCTCTCATTCTGCAATTTATAAATAAAACCAGAGTCCAGTAAAACTTTATTTTAACGATACCTCATCCATTTTTTAGCCAAGTTAGATACAGCATCTATATAAATTGATACTGAACCAAATTTTTCGATCACCAAACACACTAACTTTTATCTATATATTCTTTTATTTTACAGAGAACTACGTACATAAATATATGTCCAGATATCCTTGCAACAAGTAGCGAACTATTATAACAGATGGCTAAAATGCCATGCATTGGTAACATGCTGTACATATGTTTTGAAAAGTAAATTCAAGATAAATTGAAAACTTTATTTTTACTGTTAGATTTTCTCTTCCTAGGAGCCCCTACAGCTCACTGTCCGGAGCCGGCAGTGCACTGAGAAGGCTCCGGGCGCAAATGACCTCAGATGTTGAGACGCCTTAAATTTAAAAAAAAAAATATAATAGCGATGTTGATAAAAATAAATTCAACAATAAATTAAATATAACACACAAAAAAGAATATTTATGATAAAAACAATCAAATAATAAACAAACAAATAACAATTACGCAATGTTTGTAATTGACTAATTGTTTATCGTGAAAGGCCCTTTATTTACGTATAACATATTATAATTAATATAATTCACCCGGCTACAATAGTTGTTTAATTAATTCCTACCTAATATAATTATATTTATTTCTACTCAGAACCCCATTTTGAACCATTATTGAAAGTGTTTGTATATTATAATAGTGGGACTGGACTGTGAATGGGGGGGGGGCGTCCGACTGTTTCAAGTGTTCCTGCCAACAAGTGTAGTATGTAACAGAAACATTATGTTGAAGTGAACACTCTAAACGAACTTGATAAATTTACTCTGATGATGGATAAAAATCCGAAACCACTTAGGAATAAATTAAATATGCAAGCTACAATGGATAAAATACCAAATGTTATTCAGCATTGCGGACCCATCCATATATTCAACAATTACATTTTATTTTCTCTTACCAAGAGAAAAGTAAGATAAAGTATTGTAATTGTGTCAAATTATCCGATATTGAGTTTTCACCGAAATACTTATTCACTGAATCCACAAAAGAATATTTTTTATAAAATAGCGCAAAAATCAGAAAAATTGCAAAAAGGTTAAACTTGACATTCCGTTTATGTGTCACAATGGCATCTGACAGGAAGTTATGTGCAAAAAAATCCTAAACCAGAAGTACGATTTTAATGAATGAATTTTTCCAGGTTTTACGATTTTCTCAAAAATGGCTTGAACGATTTTTATTTTCTTTTAGATTAATTTAGTGTATCAACTAAAATTATAAAGAATACAACTTTTATTCGAAACGTTCCTCCGAGAAAAATCATTTAAGAGGTGGCCTTTGGCTGAGAGGTGGGAGTTATGTTTTCCTTTAAAGTGTTATTGTTATTTATTGTACAATTCTATCATCTGATTAATATTAATAAAAATTGAATATGCTGTCAAAAGTCCGAGTTTAAAAAAATTCTGTTGACGAAAGTGAGTTTTTACTGAACAGTTTTTTCAATTCCTTGCAATTTTTCTCCATAAAAATATGGACGGATTTATTGAAATATACAGTACTAACTATGAACAAGGAGACCAATCACTTTTGTTTGAATTTTTTTCTGGGGGAAAGTTTTAAAGAATATTGTAAAGGAATAAGGATATGCTTTCTTCAACAAACTCATTTTATTAAGTTCAGATTCTCCAATTGCTATAAAATTGAAAACAAGTAAACAGTTCGGAGAAATATTATCAAATCAAAATTTTGTAAATTGCAGTATGAGAAAGTTGTGTGAGTGTTTCACACCGGATTTTTTTTTTTTTTTTAAATTTAAAATGATAAGCATTTTGTAATTTCCCTTAGTGCTGCAAGAGAGCAAGTATAAATTTTTCCTTTTGGAAATGCGATCACTATCACCTACGAGGAAATTGTGAAGGCACTGCCTCAAGGAACTTGATGACCCTGTGGGAATCCCAGTCTATCAAATGTACAACACACACACTGATATTCTCATCTCTACTTTAATTTGGTAGTTTAATGCAATAAAAGCACGCAACTATCTCACACACACACACACACACACACAAAACAAACAATTACTTTCTATATACGAACACTGATACCTATGGACCACAATAGAACTTTTAGATCTCTGCAGTTTAGCTTGAACATATCATTTATATCTAAGGCCCCTCACAATAAAGAAACAAGAATTTCGCAGATTTTCCCATCAGATATCTTTCAGAATTCCCTTACGCTGATTGCAAGTATACTGAATTGGTTTCCGATTTGTGGCATTTTTTTTTATATCTCCATATATATTATTATATACAACATATATCCAGATATATTACTTGTACTTGAATATTTATTTTTTTGTGGAAAAAATGAAGGCTATTTAGGAAGCCTTGAGGGAGCTGAACCTCAGGTTTCACTGTCCCAGTCACGGTTTCTTGCAACTTCACTATAATATGAGTCTGCAATGAATTGCCTGTAACTCATAATCATGTGGTTAATCCACCCACTGCTACCTCACACAAAAGTCACATTAGGCATAACGCAACTCTCATATTATAAGTAAATGAAACTCATCACCATTAGGTGGAGTTAAAGTTCTGTCTACCCTATCCCCACTCCACCCCTTAGGAAATCGGAAAGGTGAAGTCAGGGAAAATAGTTTCAACAAGCATATAAGCAATAATAATAATAAAAGTCTATATTAATCCTGAAACACTTATCAAGAGTCTTAAATAGTCTTCAAGAAAGCATTCACAAACAACACTCTTGGCATTTAAATCTATCACTTCTAATTTCATGCTACCACTTTTTCTATATCAGTTTCTGTAAAGTCCTTGCAGTAAGTACTCTTGCACTCAGTTCAATATATCAGTGATTAGTAAGTGTAATTTCTCTTGCTCCATTCTCTGACCAGTCAAAAAAAAAAAAAAAAAAAACAACTTCAGCAAAAAAAAACTAAATCCAACGGCGTGTCCAGAAACATCATTACTGAACTAAATCCACATGGAAAAACTTGCAATCGGTATCGCTTGAAACTCCTTTGGGTTGATTTCATGTAGATTCCATATTTCTGAAAGGCGAATGGTTATCTACGGTGAACGGACTTGTGTACAAAATTAACAAACTATTGTAGGAATAAAAAGGAAAAATAATAAATACAGAAATGACAAAGGCCACATACTGATACCCTTTTTACCAATGATATATTACTATTCATGTCATTATTTCTTATCGAGGGAATTAAGGGATTACAAAGAAGTAAATAAGAGAAGCGATCAATTATAAATAAAAAAGATTTAAAAAGGCGTATACTAATGTAATATTGAATTGAGTGAAAATTAAGATAAATTTATATAAATTTGATTACATGTATTTAGCAAATACACCAGTATTATAGTTGTTTGGAATTTTATTTTTAATTTCAAATAATTCGAATGCAATTTGACCCAGTTCTGAAACACTCATATACCTTTCTCTTTCTGCAGTTTGCTGAATTGTAAATGTCAAATTTTCAATAAAATTCTTTAGTAAATGTCTTCAATTGTACTTTTATCTTCAATTGAAGCATCTAAACGTAATAAAATGCTTCTTTTTTTTTTGAGGAAGCAATACTCTTCCCTCCCGCAAAGCTTCTACAAAATGAACTTCCTTCCTCGGGAAAAAATTCCCAATAAAAGTTACAGGTCTCTGTTTTCATACATTACATTTAGGGTAACAAATTTAATGAATTCTGACGTGTAACAATTTAATTGTGCCCGTTTTTTTTTGGATACAACCGTATAAAATTGAAATAACTTCATCCGGGCAAGCACACCCGACACGTTTCTGCAAACTTGCAATTTTGACAACATATTTAATTCTAATTATTATTATTTACATAATAGAATTGTATAATACAATAAAATAGGACTTTAGAGAAAAAAATAACCCCGCCCCTCACCCGTAAACCAATTTAAATGAATTTAATAAAAGTTGTAGAGATATATATTAAGTTTAAATGTTGTAAAATAGATGTTGAGGCTCGGTCATAGAAAAAAAACTCTTTTTAAATTTTCACCGACGTTTCGGCAAATTTATTGCCATCTTCAGGGTTTGTACAAAGGTTTTAATACAAATCAGAAACAAAAGAAAAAAACAACATACAATATAAACTTAAAATATAAATTTTCAAATAATTTTTTTTTAAATAAACTAAATAAAAAGTATTTTATATATTATAGCAAATTGAAATTTATTTTTCAATATTGCTATTACTGCAGAACAAATCAGAAATAAAATTACATCACAACTATTAAAATTTAAACAATATGTGGTGTATAATAGTAAAATATGGAAATAACACAAGAAGTGTACTTACAAAAATTGCTGATACCACCTTATAATATTGGTATACATCATATGCATTGCTAGAATTTCAAATTTGTAGAAAATCATTTATCGAAAAGTTCGATCTATCACATTTATTTTAAACTATTTTCCGGAAAATCAATTTAAAGTAGATTTTTGGAGAGCTAAGGCCTATAAACTTATTAGACTGTACAGCTAGTATTACTGGGCTTGATAGCAGCACTGTCTCAGAAGTTACATACAATTACCTGATCGTAAAAGTAACAAGTGTAATATGGTATGGATCTCCATCGCCTAAACAGAAGTTAAGGGCAACTATACCTAAGTTATTAAAAAGTTCAGGTTACTAATACACACTAATTGCGGATCTATTTTTTGGCGAAATAGTTGTTAAAATAAATAAAAAAATTCTTGTGAAACGCTTACGCTACCACAATTAATACAATTAACTGCTTTTCTTCAAATTTGGAATACTATCAATACTTGTAATGCGTATTAATATTATGTAGGTGGTAAAATCATTTATAATATTGAAATGGAAGTACGTATGTAGCATGGCGCTACATATATTTTTCAAATAAAAGTGATGGAATTTATGTGTATAAGATAGTACACCAAAACTATAGAGAAAATCGATGAAGCCGTTTTTGAGAAAATCACGGAAAACTAAAAAAAAAAAATTAGTAACGTCGCATTTCCGGTTCATGGATTTTGACCGAATCAATGGAACTACCTAAAAGGAATACCAAGTTTGAGCTTTAGGTGACTTATCCTAAGAAAACATTCTGTTAACACACACACACACATACAAACTATTCGCTAAAAACAATTTTTTCCATGATAACACAATTTTGAAAATCTGGCACGATCGTAATACTTCCTCTAAGTGGGAGTAAGAGAAGAAAGTATTTAAAACAATTGATCCCTAAACAAATGGTAAAACCAATAGTTATCGGCTATACGGACATCTGAGTTACTAAGGAAATATTTTCGGGAATATGTCCTGATTTTGGGACAACTAGCTCTCTCAGAAACATCAATATTATTCATATGATTTCAACAGTTTTGAGACAATAATTTCAAATGTGTTTTGGGAATTCTAAAATAGCAATAAAATTGTTAAATGGCGCTGACAATTGTACTGAGGAGAAAAAAGAATTTTGTGAGATTTTTGTAACAGAATTTCGGCAAGTCCAGTGCTTGAGGCGCTTAGAAAACGCATTTTGCGTAAATTCTGAAAAGAAATACGGAAGAAAAATTATTTTCAGGTCATCATAACAAAATATATCTTGTATTGTTTGCAAAGTACAAAATATTGTAATGGCATTGATTAATGAAATTTAAATAACTTGGATTAAAACTTGATCAATAATCTTTGTACTAAGACAGTAGTAATCTAAAATGATTTATCGATGACGATAAGTGTAGTATATATAAAATAATAATTCTCAATCTATCCAGTAATCAGAAATTATATGTTTGGAAGTGTGGACTATCATTGGTCCAACATGAAGTTTATTATTATAGTTTGCCTGTTTGTTAGTTTCGTGATATTTACCGAATCTATATTTCATGTTTATCCAAGAAAGGATGCAATAGCTGCAGGTGGTGATTACGATGACCCATTGTTTCTTACACCGTACATAGAACAAGGAGCAATAGAAGAAGGACAACGTGCGGCTATGGTCACACTGATGGATGGAAACAGTGCCAGCTATTCTGGCTTTTTAACAGTAAATAAACAGTATAATTCAAATCTATTTTTTTGGTATTTCCCAGCGGAAATAGAAAGCGATTCCGCACCGTTGGTAGTATGGTTACAAGGCGGCCCGGGAGCGTCCTCATTGTTTGGATTATTCGAAGAAAATGGTCCATTCTATGTTGATACCAACAATAATCTAGTTAAACGTGACTATTATTGGACGAAAAAATTAAACGTAATCTATATAGATAATCCAGTAGGCACTGGATTTAGTTTTACAATAAATCCATTAGGTTATGCTAAAAATCAAGTCGATGTTGGCCAAAATTTATATACAGCATTACAACAATTTTTAACATTATTTCCAAAATTAAGAGCCAACGATCTTTACATTACTGGTGAATCATACGCTGGTAAATATGTACCAGCATTTGCGTATACAATCGATGAATACAATAATTTTGCCACTGAAAGAGTCAATCTTAAAGGTATAGCTATTGGTGACGGTTTATGTGACCCAGTTTCAATGTTAAACTATGCTGATTATCTCTATCAGATTGGTTTAATCGACATGAACACTAAAAAAGAAATGCAAAAATTGCAGGATATTACAGTGAATTTAATCAATTTAGAACAATTTGAATTGGCCACAGAAACAATGAGTCAAATAATTCTCGACATACCATCAACGGGAGAGTCTATATTTGCAAATAAATCTGGATTTAGTTATTATTATAATTATATACATTATAAAGATGATAATACCCATGGTGATATGGATAAATTTGTGAATACTGATGAAATGAGAGCAAAACTACATGTAGGAAATCTAACATACAATAGCGGTGACAAAGTTCAACAGTATCTTAAAGCAGATTTCAGTAACACAATTAAACCATGGTTTGAAAAATTGTTGGACAAATACAGAGTGGTATTGTATAGCGGACAATTAGATATTATTGTAGCGTATCCGTTGACTTTAAATTTCATCCGATCGTTGAAATGGAGTGGCGCTGAAAACTATAAGTCCACGGAAAGAAAACTATGGTATGTAGATAATGAATTAGCTGGTTATACAAAAACTGTTGGTAAATTTACTGAAGTTTTAGTGAGAAACGCTGGTCATATGGTGCCGAGTGATCAACCAAAATGGGCACTTGATTTAATTGATCGAATTACAAGAAATATACCTTTTTAATTAAATGTAATACTTGTAAGTTGCAATAAAGTTTGGGTTTTTTTTTTTTTTTTATTTCTTTCATTTCAGAGTACCTATTTATTATTGTAGAATTTAACTAACCATCTAATTCTAGAAGAATAACACCTTGCAATGTGATTCAACACATCGTGTTTTGTCTGTAGAAGACTAAATATAGATATTTGGAAGTAGACTGCTGTGGAACACCCAAACGATTTTCAGTTATTGCAATTAATATAATTATTTAATTAACAAATTTTCCTTAAATTACACAGTTTACAAACTTTCAGTTGTGCTGGCTATAAAAAAGAAAAGGAATACCTGTGTGGACACTATAGGCTTTATATGTTTCAACCAACAAATTTTGTAGCGGCAGTTTAGATTTAAACTAACTCCTAGGTCACGCAAAATATCTTCAAAAGAATTTTTTCCAGAAAAATGTTATAGAATTGGTATTTTTATGTCTGAGCAGTTAGTATTCCAAGTTTATAAGTAATCGTTTTAGCCGTTTCGGAGGTAATTCCAAAAAAAAAAAAACTTATAAATTTATTGTGCAAATAGTGCATTTAATCTGTAGTGTTAATCGCACTTCTGGTAAACAGATTTTCTTCAAATTTTGGAACTCTATCAATGCTTCTGATGTACATTAATTATATAAATATAGAGCAAAATAATATAGATGTTACAATTATACATTATACTCTACGGTTCCTTTGAAGCAAGGATCTTTAGCTGGGGCGAATAAATCTCGGGATTAGTATCTGTGGTTCTTAAAAATTGGGGCATAGGCGGCTGCCTCAATGTTTTTTCTAAATGCCAAGCAAATAATTGTTTGCTTTTAACTTAGTGGTTAAAATTAATGGTACATGGTTGGGTAGTTTATTTATGCTCTAATTTAGAGGCATTGTTCCAGTTAATTGTTTTGTGATTTGTTTCAAGCAATCCTTATATTTGATTTATTGTTTCTTTGTTAAGGTTTTTTGATTTTTTTTATCCGCAATGCTTTTTGAAGTGACATGGGCTATGGGGATTAAAAAAAGAATAACCTTTTATTAGGATTCAATTCTTATTTCTTTTTGATTATTAATTTAATTCCTAATAGGTTTATTTTTTATCATTTATTTTTTTTTTATATATTGTTTATCTTTTATTTGTCCATCATCATTTATGTCATCATGAAAAAAAATGTCGAACCGAAGAATATCCAGCCTTTGGTTTTAATATAAGCCCTTTAGTTGTTGTGGTGGTTGGTTCCGCACAGCTGGAAAGCATCAGAGACATTTTCCGTGGTAGCCTGCTTCATTTTGTGGTCATCGACTGGTTTCGGGCGTTCGCCCATCTTCAGGATGCGTTTTTGCATCTTCAGATGGGCGAACGCGGAACCAACCACCACAACACAACAATTTTTACAATTGAGTGAGAAAACAAAATTTGCTCTGTGCAAGTCTGACTTGTCACACTGTCTGAAAAACGCATCCTGAAGATGGGCGAACGCCCGAAACCGGTCGATGACCACAGAATGAAGCAGACTACCACGGAAAATGTCTCTGATCCTAAAAGACCTCCTTCTGTATAGGCAATGGAGATCCATACCATATTACACTTGTTACTTTTACGATCAGGTAATTGAATGTAACTTCTGAGACAGTGCTGGTATCAAGCCCAGTAATACTAGCTGTACAGTCTAATAAGTTTATAGGCCTTAGCTCTCCAAAAATCTACTTTAAATTGATTTTCCGGAAAATAGTTTAAAATAAATGTGATAGATCGAACTTTTCGATAAACGATTTTCTACAAATTTGAAATTCTAGCAATGCGTAGGATGTATACTAATATTATAAGGTGGTATCAGCAATTTTTGTAAGTACACTTCTTGTGTTATTTCCATATTTTGCTATTATATACCACATATTGTTTAAATTTTAATAGTTGTGATGTAATTTTATTTCTGATTTGTTCTGCGGTAATAGCAATATTGAAAAATAAATTTCAATTTGCTATATATATAAAATACTTTTTATTTAGTTTATTTAAAAAAAAAAATTATTTGAAAATTTATATTTTGTTTATATTGTATGTTGTTTTTTCCTTTTGTTTCTGATTTGTATTAAAACCTTTGTACAAACCCTGAAGATGGCAATAAATTTGCCGAAACGTCGGTGAAAATTTAAAAAGAGTTTTTTTTCTATCACCGAGCCTCAACATCTATTTTACAACATTTAAACCTAATATATATCTCTACAACTTTTATTAAATTCATTTAAGTTGGTTTACGGGTGAGGGGTGGGGTTATGTTTTTCTCTAAAGTCCTATTTTATTTTATTATACAATTCTATCATCTAAATAATAATAATTAGAATTAAATATGTTGTCAAAATTGCAAGTTCGAAGAAACGTGTCTGATGTGCGTTGCCCGGATGAAGTTATTTCAATTTTATACGATTGTATCCAAAAAAAAACGGGCACAATTAAATTGTTACACGTCGGAATTCATTAAATTTGTTACCCTAAATGTAATGTATGAAAACAGAGACCTGTAACTTTTATTGGGAATTTTTTCCCGAGGAAGGAAGTTCACTTTATAGAAGCTTTGCGGGAGGGAAGAGTATTGCTTCCTCAAAAAAAAAAAAAGGCATTTTATTACGTTTAGATTCTTCAATTGAAGATAAAAGTACAATTGAAGACATTTAGTAAAGAAGTTTATTGAAAATTTGACATTTACAATTCTGCAAACTGCAGAAAGAGAAAGTTATATGAGTGTTTCAGAACTGGGTCAAATTGCATTCGAATTATTTGAAATTAAAAATGTCTTTTCCCCCAAAACAGCCTAAATGTGTCTTTCATGTAATATTTCTTTACCCAATGAGACGATGGAGCCTCATTAACCACGAAAAAAATAGATTTAATGTAATATTTCAAGAGGTAATATTAAAATTAAATTTCTGCCAACAAATCAGACATGAACTTCTAGCTAAGAAGCATCAGGCACAAAGATCCCGTTGAAGAAAGAGTGTAAATATAAAATATTTTCTTTTTAAAATTACATAGTGGCGATTAAGAAAAATTTTTTTAAAGGGGACGATAGTTAACAAAAAAGAGTTGAGAAATACTGCTTTAGAGGAAAGCTTAACGCTTACATATAGAAATTGTAAGTGTTTATGTATGTAGATAGTAGTTTAAGATCTTGTGTTTCTGCATGCAGAAGTTTAAAGAAAATTGTTAGAGTTGTTTTCGAGAAAATCATGAAAAACTGAAAAAAAAAAATCAATAAAGTCGCATGGATTTAATCCGAAATCTTCTTGTAAGATGCAGATGTAGACGAAGAAGATGTAGTACCGAAAGGAATACCAATAATTTGAGGTTCCTGCGATTTTTCATTTTTGAGATATTTCGTCTCATACATACACACACACATACATACACACACACACACATATACACACACACACACACATACACACACACACACACACACACACACACATAACGACCATTCGTTAAAAACATTTCTAGGGAACCTCAAAATATTTATTTCCAGTGAAAACTCGTCGAAAAGTAAACAGGATCGCAATACTTCCTCTTACTCTCAGCGAAAGACAGATATGGCTATAACGCCAAATCGATTGCAACCTAAACGAACTATTGCGGCTCCTCTGGTTGTCAGTTTATTTTTACAAAGCATATAGTCGCCTATGAAGTGTAAAATGTGTAAGAGTGTGGTGATGTTAAGCTAGAGTTTGCTTATAGGGGCGCTAAACCCAGCTAGTTGCACAAAATCAGCTACCCCAAGCAATACTTTATATGTACTGTCATGAGTTTGTCAATATAAAGTGTTATTCATTTTGCAAGGCTAAGATCTCTGAAGAATTATTTAGACCACTTTCCCGCAGAGGTTACCACGATCTAAAAGTTCAATTTTAGCTACTTGGTTTATCTATGTTCTGTATTTGTGATGGATGAAAGAAATTATGTCTATTCTATTTAAAGAAAATAATCAAAATTATGAGAAAAATGCAAGTTCGTTCGCAAAAAGGGTAACCTAGGTATAAGATTACAGTTAGTGGGAGAGTTCATGACTTGATAGCATTGTGTACCCCTTCTTCTCACAGTGGAGAATTTGAACGAACAATTAGAAGACATTCCTTCAAGAGAGTTTGTTGTAGATACCGAAGCAGAACACATCAGGACTCTGCCAGTTTTAAGTTAAAACATAAGAGTTTACTCCAACTAATTTCAGTAAGTTAATAAGCATATTGCTGTGTTATTGAATAGCATTAAATATCCTTAAAGAGTATACTTAATTTAATCTACCAGTGTTTTCTTAATTATTTCTTAATACTTCTATCTTTATCTAATACATACATAAAAGCGCTTTTACTAAACCGCTCGTGCTACACCAACTACTACTGCAAACATATAACAACAACACATCAAAAACAATATTTAGCAATATGCAGGTGAAAGTGTGCGTATGTGTATGTGTTCGTGATCGTGTAGTACCGAGCTGACTGTGTCGGAATTAGAGGTAACGGTGTAGGTGTTGTTCATGCTGTGTTAGGCCATAGCGGGAATTGGTATCGATACTTCTTCAGAGAATTTGGCGCTCCAGCGGATAACAACAACCCTAACTACAAGACCAACATTTACATTGGCACCTCCAACAATCAACAACGATTAGGGCTTGGAGTGGATGTGCGAGTGGACTACTTGGTGTAGGGATTAGAGTTCAGCATAAAACACTGGCAGACTGGAGCCATCGCCAAACACACTCACTTACCAGGCGATTATATTCTACGAAAATATAGACGCCTAAATAACTTAATATATTAACTTTGTTTATATACTTAATTGTTTATATACTTCCAACGAAATCTAGTTAAATATCTACATAATAAGCTTTAAATAAATATCACATATTTACTTTCTATTACATCCGGTAAGAGGAAGCATTGTAATCGAGTAAATATTTCGAAATTGAATTTTCAAAGAAAAACAATGTTTGAGGTCCCTTAACTACGAAAACAAGGTTTTTAGCGAATTTAATGAATTCCATCAGAGTTTTTTATGAATAAAATTGCAGAAAACTGAAATAACTTCAGTAATAACGCCCTTCCGGTCAACCGTTTTTCTTCAAACTTATCATTTTTTCAATAAATTTAATTCTAATTAATATTATTTAGATGCTAGAATTTTATAATAAACTGAAATATGACTTTAAAGATAAGCAACCCCCACTCACCCTTAAATCAACTTTCTTATTTTTTTAATATTCTATTTGCAGCTGCGAATCATACACAACAAGCAAATGAGATGACAATGGTAATATAACAAATAATAAAATAAAACACAAAAAATTAAACAAAATTGAAAAAGAAAGAAAAAACAATAACGAATAACTTGGCGTGACAGAATTGAATCGGGGCCATCCAACAATGACCGTCATAAGTCGGTTAGCATAGACATCGAGCAAGCGAATTCGAAGGATGCCCTTTTATTTATCAAGCGATCAGGTGACCACGAGGCCATCGGCGCTTCAGTCTTCGGGAAGGATTAGCAGGAAGTGTTATCTGTGACAGATTGCGGATCAATGGGTTGTAGTGATGGGAACGTTTGGAGTGGAATTTAATATATCGGGATTTGGCGAGATCTAGGACAAATGGCTGTTTTAGGTCATCTGGATAGTGTGGTTGCTGACGTAAAAAGGAGCATCGACTATTGTGCGGAGGATTTTTGATTGGAAGGAATGGATACGATGAAGATTGGAGCACTTTACTGATCCGTATAGTTCGAGTCTGTATATCCAGATAGGTGCGACCAGAGCTATGTAGAGTGTTTTTTGTTCGAGAGAGTTAGTTTTGATCGTCTGTCAAGAAGTCTTTTGATCATTCGGTATCAGAAGTTAAGTTCTTGTCGCATAAGTCGAGTATGTGGGTTGCGGATAAGGGGCTTATCAAGGTATAGCTCGAGATATCGCACTTTGTCTACCGAAGGAATAGGAATACGGTTCAGGCATATTGGAGGGAGTATTTTGCGATTTAGAGTGAATGGTATGTATCTGAATTTGCTCTCGTTGATATTTATTCTCCATTTGTGGAATCAGGGTTCGAGGATTTCAAGATGGGATTGAAGGGATCGGGTGGCAATTACAGGGTCCATATTTTGAGAGAGTATTGCCGTATCATTGGCTGAGGAATAAATAACTATGTTAGGATTGAGAGGAATGTCTGCCGTATATACGAGATTGTGTAGAGGAGGGGAGCAAGTATGCTCCTTTGAGGAACTCCAGCGCGGATGGGATGAATTGAAGAGGAAGAAGAACCTTGGATAACTTGGAAGGAGCGATCTGATAGATAGGATCGTAAGATAAGGTAGTAGGTGCTAGGTAGGATTGTCCTGAGCTTCAACATAAGGCCATGATGCCAAACTTTATCAAAGGCTTGGGATTAAACCAACTTAAATGAATTTTTCCAAAGAAATGTTTCAAATAAAAGTTGTAGTTCTTTGCATGTGTAATTAATATACCAAGTTTAAAGAAACTCGATCGTTTGGAGCCGTTTTGGAGTAAGTCGCAATATACTGAAAAATCTATTCAGCATAGTGGTACTTCCGGATGTAGAATTTTGGCAGGTAAGTTTCCAGGATCTTATGGTGATAACTAAATTGAATGTCAAGTATAAACGTTCTAAGATTTTTCGTTTTTTAGGTCTGGGTGTATTCACACATACACAGATTATTTGCTAAGAACCTTTTTTTTGGACTCAGTGGACCTCAAGACATGTATCTCCGGTGAAAACTCAAAATCGAAAATTTTCATCATCGCAACACTTACTCTTTAGAGAAAATAGAAATGACGTAAAATATTTTGTAATAAAATAAAATGTATACCTAGATATTAGAGAGAATGATCAAGCATTTTCTTAGGGATTTTGGCGTCCCTTGCGGAGATTCCACTCTCTGACCACAGGAATAACTCTTATACAGACACTGCAGCAAACACAAAGTTACTTGTGCTCAGGTCAAGTCCAATAATTTGTAAAAAACAAAGACACGTGAGGGAATGACGTCTTCTAAGTGGCAACAGATCTCTCTTAGTGGCCACCATCTGTGGTAAATTTCAAGAATTAATGATCTATTATCTTCAAATATATATTTTTTTTAAATTATTTAGTTTTTCTTACTCCTAGAGTCAGAAGAAATACTGCGAATTTTCAGAGAAAATTTTACTGAAAATTTTGTCACATTTTCGAAACTGAGTTTTCTTTAAAAAAAAAAAAACATATTTTGAGATTCCCTGAGTAAGAAAGGAAATGCTAGCAGCAAAGGATTGTAGTCTCCGTGTTTGTACAAATGTGAGTACATGTGCGTGTGTTCTCGTTCTCATTTAGATGCTACCACCGGAAATACATGTTTTGAGGTCCCTTGAATAAGAAAAACATGTTTTCAGTGACAGTACAAAAATAAACGGATAACTACAGAAGATGAAACACAATAATATCCAGCATTATTGCTCATAAAAGTCCCGTCTTACATATCGTTGGTGCTACATAAATTCACACGATATAAAACTAGAAGAACCCTTGTTGTCACTCATTTACCTTGTTTCTTCGTTTTGCAAGTTATCGAATCACCCGATGCCGTGCAATGAATATCCCAAGGAAAGGAATATAAACTGAGAGGGGGAAAGAATAGATTTAGACATTAGGTTTAAAAGAGAAAAACATTGATTCAAGAGCAAAGGCTAAATATTGAGCTATGAATGTAAACAACAAATATTAGCAAAACACTGTCACTGTAAATATATCAATACTGTCACTGTCAAGTGGCGTCTGCTTTCTGAAGCAGACCTCAAAAGTGTTTTGTGAATTCTAGATTATCAAAAATATTGTTAAATGGCGTTGACAAGCAGCATGAATGCTTTGTATCAGAATTTCGGTAAATCCAGTGCTTGGGGCGCTTAGAAAACGCATTTTGCGTAAATTCTGAAAAGAAATACGGAAGAAAAATTATTTTCAGGTCATCATAACAAAATATATCTTGTTGTTTGCAAAGTACAAAATATTTCAATGGCATTGATTAATGAAATATGATTAACTTGGATTAAATCTTGATCAATAATCTTTGTACTAAGACAGTAGTAATCTAAAATGATTTATCGATGACGATAAGTGTAGTATATATAAAATAATAATTCTCAATCTATCCAGTAATCTGAAATTATATGTTTGCAAGTGCCGGATATCATTGGTCCAACATGAAGTTCATTATTATAGTTTGCCTGTTTGTTAATTTAGTGATATTTAGCGAAGCTATATTTCATGTTTATCCAAGAAAGGATGCAATAGCTACAGGTGGTGATTACGATGACCCATTGTTTCTTACACCGTACATAGAACAAGGAGCAACAGACGAAGGACAACGTGCGGCTATGGTCACACTGATGGATGGAAACAGTGTCAGCTATTCTGGCTTTTTAACAGTAAATAAACAGTATAATTCAAATCTATTTTTTTGGTATTTCCCGGCGGAAATAGAAAGCGATTCCGCACCGTTAGTAGTATGGTTACAAGGCGGACCGGGAGGTTCCTCATTGTATGGATTATTTGAAGAAAATGGTCCATTCTATATTGATGCCAACAATAATCTAGTTAAACGTGACTATTATTGGACGAAAAAATTAAACGTAATCTATATAGATAATCCAGTAGGCACTGGATTTAGTTTTACAATAAATCCATTAGGTTATGCTAAAAATCAAGTCGACGTTGGCCAAAATTTATATATAGCAATTCAACAATTTTTAACATTATTTCCAAAATTAAGAGCCAACGATCTTTACATTACTGGTGAATCATACGCTGGTAAATATGTACCTGCATTTGCGTATACTATCGATGAATACAATAATTTTGCCACTGAAAGAATCAATCTTAAAGGTATAGCTATTGGTGACGGTTTATGTGACCCAGTTTCAATGTTAAACTATGCTGATTATCTCTATCAGATTGGTTTAATCGACATGAACACTAAAAAAGAAATGCAAAAATTGCAGGATATTACAATGAATTTAATCAATTTAGAACAATTTGAATTGGCCACAGAAACATTCAATCAAATAATTCTCGGTGTGGTGGCACCGGAAGAGTCTATATTTGCAAACAAAACTGGATTCAGTTATTTTTATAATTATATACATTATAAAAATGATAATACACATGGTGATATAGATAAATTCTTGAATACAGATGAAATGAGAGCAAAACTACATGTAGGAAATCTAACATACAATAGCGGTGACAAAGTTCGACAGTATCTTAAAGCAGATATTAGTAAATCAATTAAACCATGGTTTGAAAAATTGTTGGACAAATACAGAGTGGTATTGTATAGCGGACAATTAGATATTATTGTAGCGTATCCGTTGACGTTAAATTTCATCCGTTCATTGAAATGGAGTGGCGCTGAAAAGTATAAGTCTGCAGAAAGAAAATTATGGTATGTAGATAATGAGTTAGCTGGTTATGCAAAAACTGTTGGGAAATTTACTGAAGTTTTAGTGAGAAACGCTGGTCATATGGTGCCGAGTGATCAACCAAAATGGGCACTTGATTTAATTGATCGAATTACAAGAAATATACCTTTTTAATTAAAATGTAGTGTAAAATGTAATATGTAAGTTGCAATAAAGTTTGGGTTTGTTTTTTTGTTTTTTTTTATCTTTCATTTCGGAGTACCTATTTATTATTGTAGAATTTAACTAACCATCTAATTCTAGAAGAATAACACCTTGCAATGTGATTCAACACATCGTTTTTTGTCTGCAGAAAACTAAATATAGATATTTGGAAGTAAACTGCTGTGGAACACCCAAACGATTTTTAGTTATTGCAATTAATATAATTCTTGTTAATTGGTTTATTGAATATTTGCAACTACAAGTAAATAGGCTAATAAAAGTATGTACAATGACGTGACGGACATGAATGGTAGTTATCCAGTGACAACTACCATTAGTCACCCAGAAGATCGCGGGGCCAACGACGTTTCAATCGCCTTGTAGGATTGCCTGGAAGTATGGTGGAGGAGAGGGTTTGGGCGAGAGGATTGGGATGAAGAGGGAGTCTGCTGTGGAATTTCTTGTACCCGAACTTTGCTATATCGTGGACAAAAGGAATCTTCAGATCTGTGTGGATTGTATGGTTGGAAACATAATAAGGAGCATCGACTATGCGTCGGAGTATTTTGGACTGCAGGGTTTGTATTCTTTTGAGGTTGGTACGTTTTGTGGTTCCGTAGAGTTCTAGTCCGTACATCCAGATGGGTGCGAGTAGTGAAGTATAGAGTCGTCTTTTATTCTGTAGAGTGAGTTTGGAGCGCTTGTCAAGGAGTCTAGCAAGTAGTCTGAAGCGGTTGTTGAGGGAAGTCCGTTTAAGTCTGGTGTGTGGGTTCCAGGTTAGTCGCTTGTCTAGGAACATACCGAGATAACGAACGTGGTCTGCCGGAGGGATAGGAGTGCTGAATAGGAAAACTGGAGGAAGAATTTTTTCTGTTTAAGGTGAACACAATATAATGGGATTTGTTAGGGTTGATTTTTATTCTGGATTTTGTTAACCAGGACTCGAGTGATTGGAGATGGGCTTGAAGGGAACGTTGAGCGATTACGGGATCATTATGAGAGGAAGGATTGCAGTTTCGTCGGCATAAGTATAAATGTTTGTGTTAGGATCTAGGGGATTTCACCAGTATATAAGATATAAAGGATAGGTCCCAGGATGTTGCCTTGAGGCGCACCGGCTAGGATAATATAATTAAATTAATTAATCAATTTTTTTGTAATTATAAATTGATTAAAAAAAATCGTAACTATTTATTATAAATTAATATAATTAAAATATTACAATCAATATCCAATGATCGGTAGTACAATTTTGCTGAATGCTCTTTTTAGTTTTGGCAATTTCTCAGAACAGTACCTTGATTTGCTTTTTCTACGTTTACAAATTCCCTTTTTAACTCGTATTTTTTTTTTTTAAGAAAACTGAATTTAGAAATGTCCCGGGCTAGCCACATGTTAAGTGCCATGCTATGAAGTGCCACTTCAGTAGAAACTATGTTACTTCGACTTATAGAATAAATACAAGATACATTAACAGTTTTGCTAGAATTCCAATTTTAGGAAAATCGTTCAACAGGAAATGATAATTTATAAAGCAGGTTTTTGGGTAATTTTTTTTGTTTACTATCTCGTACTGCTATTAGAGGAAGTACTGCAGTCGCGCCAAAATTTCGAATGTCTTTTTTGTACCGGAAACACCTATTATGAGGCCCATTGAGTCTGCAAAATTGGTTTTTAAAAATTCAATGGTTAGTATGAAAATATATGGTTTGGTAAAATTCAAAAAAGAGAAAATAATAGAAAGCTCAAACTTGATATTTCGTTTAAGTTGTTCTAAACTGGGGGCGCTACAATTACGTTTTGGAAAGAATCGATCGGCCGAAAAGTAACATAGTTGTAGTGATTGGTTCCGCAGAGACATTTTTCGTGGTAACCTGCTTCTTTTTGTAGGCGATTACAACCTGCCTGAGTGTAGAAATTGACTTTACTCTGTGCAATTCTGATTTATCGCACTGTTTAAACAAGACAAGATAATGAGCGTACGCTCGAAACCGGTGGATGACCACAAAAGCAGCAGGCTATCATGGAAAATATCTCTGACGAGAAGTACCATACAATGATGAAAAAATCGCAATTTTGTTTGCGTTTTTCTCAAAAGAAAAGCTCTTAATGATTTCCTTTAAACTTTATATATATATATATATATGTATATATATGTATATATATATATCAATAGAAAAGAGCTACAACTTCTATTTCATATTAGCCGGAAAAATTCATTTATTGGGGACAGTTGACAGGATTTCCTCTGAAGTGCCTATTTCCGTTTATGATACAATTCTATCGTCTGTATAATATGGAATAAGAATTTAATGTATCAGAGACATTTTCCGTGGTAGCCTGCTTCATTTTGTGGCGGTTTCGGGCGTTCGCCCATATTCAGGATGCGTTTTTCAGACACTGTGACAACATAGACTTGCACAGAGCAAACTTAGTTTTCACACTCTGTGTGAAAATTACTTATTATAATTAGTAAAAACTCTTTCACAAGTGTGAAAACTAAGTTTGCTCTGTGCAAGTCTGTGTTGTTACACTGTCTGAAAAACGCATCCTGAAGATGGGCGAACGCCCGAAACCGGTCGATGACCACAAAATGAAGCAGCCTACCATGGAAAATGTCTCTGATGCTTTCCAGCTCTGCGGAACCGTTCACCACAACAAGAATTTAATGTGTTGCTAAAAATTTTGAGTTTGAAAATAAGACTTTTTATGTTTAATTATTTTTCGGAGTGACAAACTATGTACATTTTCAGTAATAGGTGTAATTTTTTTTTAATTGGGTAATAACCGTATAAATAAATAAATCAATGAAAACTACGTAAATTGCAGTAAAAGGAAATTATGTGACTTTATAACAGATTTTTCACATAAACTTTACACGAAGCAAAAACAAGAATATTTTTTAAGTCTACACGGGGGGAGGCTATTTTTCTTTGCAGTACAGCAGTATATATATATATAAATGTAAATTACAATTCATGTAAGCAATAATTTTATAAGCGAAGTTAACAAGAAATATATATATTACATGGTAGTAGTGTAATATATTTACAACTATTTACATGTTGAATGAAGGTAACATTGTGATGAACTGTATAACAGGTAAGAGCGATGTATAACAACAGTAGAACACTGACTGACTGACTGACTGATGTGCTCACTAGTGGAGACTGATTGATGTGCTTACAAAACAGCTGATACACTGTTGTGTGTACATATATACATATCGCATTGTCTGCAACACATTTAACTAGTTTATATAACACCATCTTTTGTTATTTTGTTGAAATAAAAAATTATGGAGTCTATCAAACCGTATCATACGGTTCACACTCATCTCTCATACATCATGAATGATGAATGATGAATGATGATTTGGCTTTTATAAAACTTAACGACAGATTTTTTTTTTTTTCTTCTTAAAAATAATTGTAAACATGTAGAAGTAATGTGTAGTGAACAAAAAAAAAAAACACCATCTTGGTAATTAGAACTTTTTTCGCAACGAGCTCTAGTGGATAAAGATTGAGTTGGTCATTTCTACTTCCTGTTCTGGAGAGAAAGTATAGCGATCGTGTCAAAATTGAGTTTATTCAACCAGAAGTATATGTTTTCAGGGCCCTCTGAGTACATAAAAAAAATATCGACAGCTCAAACTGGCGAATTTATTCACGCACTCATTTTCTAGAAACACGGAATTTCTACGATCTATTCAATTCTAATTAATCTTGTTTAGATGACAGTATTATAAAATCAACTAAGATAGCATTTTTAGGGTAACATAAACCCACCCCTCCCCTGAAATCCACCTTAAATAACATTACACAGAGGAATATTGCAAATAAAATGTATAGGTCTTCATGTTAAGTGTAATTCACATAATTAGTTTAAAGAAAATCGTTAGAGCTGTTCAAGAAAAAAAAAGTAACAGAAAAATGAAAGAAATTGTTCGACAAAAAACCCACTTCCGGAACAACCGACTTTCTTCAAACACGGAATTTCGGCAACATATTGAATAAATCATATGGTAAATTAATATTATTTAGATGATAGAATTGTTTAATAAACTGAAATAGCACTTTAGAGGAAAACATTCCCCCCCCCCCCCCCCACCAGAAGTGCTTTTAAATGAATTTTCCCAGAGAAATGATTCAAATAAATAGTTGTAATACATTATATGTGCAGTTCGTAGAACAAGAAAATCGTTTAAAGAAAATCGTTTGAGTCGTTTTCAAGAAAATCACGAAAAACCGGAAATAAATGCATTCAGCAAAATTGTATTTCCGATTGATGATTTTTATCCGAAATCTTCGCGTCTGATGCGGTGGTAATACCTAAACGGAATACCAAGTTTGAACTTCCTGCGACTTTTTGTTTTTGAGATATTCTTTTCACACACATACAGATCATTCGCTAAAAAATTTTTTTTCATATTCAGGGGAACACAAAACATGTTATTTCCGATGAAAACTCGTTTTGTGAATATTTAACATGAGAGTAGTAAAAGTAAGTAATA